>JAVJAP010000068.1:0-280429 GCA_034770075.1 Aralia elata
TAAGGAAAGATATGGAATGATTCTGAATGGTGAATTTGATTCTAACAGTGAATATTCAAAATATTAATTGATTATGCTTGAGTCAATGATCAATGTAAGTTTCTGAGGTGGAAGTTGATCTAATCCAAGGTTTGTTTTCTCTGATTTAGTTTAATAAATTATTTTGCATTATTTTGAGTTTACTTTAATAATCACAATCAAACCCCCCCAATTTTGGTTACAAAGCATAAAAACAAAACAAATCATTCTCTGTGGGATCAACTCTTACTTGTACTACTACATAATTATTGTTCCCAGTGAGATTTTATTTTTGGTTGCCCGTGACAACACACCAGTGATCTTCAGTCTTTATGTACTGGAAAATCATGTAATTGACGTAAATCTCTCTATTTTTGCCGATTTGATTCCCAAACACCTTGTTCATCATACGCTGGTAAGTGGCTCCAGTGTTGATGAGGTCGAAGGGTATGATTCTATAGGCATATATGACCCTGTAGGTAATGAAGGCCGTCTTGGGAATATCGTCAGCCCACATTCTTATCTGGTTATAACAAGAAAATGCATCATGGAAGCTGAGCATCACGTGTCCGAAGGTAGAATCTATCAGCTATCGATACCTGGAAGGGGATAACAGTCCTTCGAACAAGCCTTGTTTAGATCATTGTAATTTACACACATTCTCCATTTTACATTATGCTTTTTAACAAGTCTAAATTGGCAAGCCATTCGTGGTAGTCAGACTCAAATATAAACCCTGTTGACAAGAGTTTAAAGATCGTTTCGTTAATTACCTTCTATCTTTCAGAAGCGAGGATTTGGCATTTCTGCTTGACTAGTTTGGCTTGAGGGTTAACGCTCAGCTTGTGCACTGCTAACTTCTCATTAATCCCAGGCATATTAGTTAGGGTCTAGGTAAAGATGTTAGCATATTCTCTTAGAAGGGCGATCAGACAATTTCAAAAACCAGTTTATAGTCTGAGCCCTATTTGTACCATCTTCTCTCGGTTGCCTGGGTACAACTGTACTTCCTCTATTTCTCTAACCGGGGTAGCCTGAGGTTCGGTGCCACTTTCTTTAAAGGGCTCCATCTCGATTCTCATGGTTTGGTTTGTTAACCCCTACAACAGTAACTTGGAGAGTTTGGAGGTACCACTTTCTGGACATGTCTTGGTCCGCCAAAACTTCTCCGGCCCCAAACTCAGTTGGAAATTTCATCTTCAAATGGGGAATAGAGGTGACTGCTCTAAGTATTGATAAAATTGTTCTTCCAAGGATAGTATTATAGTTGTTGTCCATGTGAACCACATAGAACTTTACCATAATAGAGGACTGCTGAGTTGTCGAAGATCATCGATAACTCGATGGTTCCTGCAATTGGGACAGGAGCATTGCTGAAGCTGTAAAGAGGTGGCTCATTACAAAGCTCCAGCTTCTTGCCCCCTAGTCCACCCGATTGTACGCATGCCCATAAAGTACATCGACTGAATTTCCATTATCGATCAATATGCACCAAATCTCCATGGTGCCTACCTGTGCAGTTATAACAAGCGCATCATCATGAGGTGTTACTATACTTGGGGGATAATCTTCATCGGTAAAGTGATAGCAATAGTTTTAGCACTCTTCGATTGGCCATACATTTGATAGATGGCTCGGGCGAAAGCCTTCCTTTATCTACTAGACATAGCAGCTGCCGAACTACTAGATATAACATGTACTACCCCTCGTGGTGTTTTAAAGGAGAGAGATGATGTGATACGATCAAAGGCTGATTGTCTGCTCTTATTTTCAATGTAACAATCTAGATTCCCATTCTGCACTTGGTTCTTAAGGAAGTGATTCAGCTGGTAAGTCGTAACCCTTTTCCTTATGACAAGAGCAATACTCGCCATTTTTCTTTTGTCTGGCGAAGACTTTGATCTTCGGAGGTCTCTCGAAGAAGGGTTTATCATTGATTTCGTTGACTATTTTTGCTTTGTTGATATTCAAGGGTGTGTATTCCTTGTCCGAAGAGTCTTTATACTTGTTCTTGTCCCTCTTGTCCCTGAAGCCATCATCCTTATTTCTTTGATCAACCTTGTAGCCCCTTTGTTGTTATCTCTTCGGTCAATGCCATAAGCTTTGGAGTCTCTTCTCTGGTAATGATCATTATTATGTTTCGAAGGACCCTGAAGGTTGGCGATGGCCTCGTTCGTCTTTATGAATTTCACGAGCTTATCATAGGCCTCGGTAAGATTTTGGGGAGCTTTAGAGATGACTTCCTCAGTCAGACGGCTGGATTTATCAACATTCAAATTAAGAAATTGGATTGCTGAATTAGGTCTAACATAGGGATCTCGGTTATAGCCTCATGAAATCTTTTGATATACTGCCAAAGAAATTTGTTCGGCTTTTGCCTCACCTAGATCAGTGGGGTCATTCTTTTACTACATTTCCTATTAGTGCCGAAACGTGTGTAAAATTATTCTTTAAGTTCCTTTCAAAAGCTGATGGAGTGGGGAGGAAGGGTGATCATCCATTATCTATTGATTTTCTTAAGGGTAAAGATAAAAAGGTCACACTTTCTAGCACCATTATAACTATAAAAGTGCATTAAACATTCATAAGAATCAGTGTGGTCATAAAGATCACATGTTCCATCGTACATCTCCAGATTCGAGACTTTAAGGGATCTACTAATCCTAGCTTCATCAAGATCCCTAGTGAAGGGAGATGAGTAGCTAGGACTTACTGCCATTGGCTTTAGCCCTTCCCTTAAAATATCTTTGGGGAGATGTCTCTCTCGAGGAATTATTTTTGGCATCGTCTTTGGTCTTGTTCACTACTCCTAAGCCGCTGGGGAGATCTGGTTCTCCTCCTTCGGCGTCTGTCTAAGTCGGATTACTTAGTGTTATTACTTCTACTGGAAGAAGAGGATCTGCGACTACGGTGAAGGCCTCTTCGTCCTAATCGGGAATGTGGTCTCCTTCAGTGCAGTAGGCTGTCATCGGCCCTCGTTAGATCCGCAAATTTCTTATCAAGTTCTTCTTGCTGAAGTTGATGAGCTTTTCTCTTATCTTGGACTTCTTGGAGGCGACACTGCCAATCAGTGTCAGTTGGTTGACGTTGTTGCAAGCGTGCCTCTTCGCGTGAATTGTTGTGGTGGCTTGGTGATGGTGATAGTGCCACATGGAAGGTTTTTTTATGAAGAGTGGTTGAAAAGAAATCTCTACTGAACACTAGAAGACCCTCCTTCTAACGCCAATATTAACGCACGAATTTGTCTGTACGTTCAACCACCCGCTTGGACGTGAACCAACACAAAAGAACCACAAAAAAGTACTTGAAGACTTGGGTCGCCGAAGGATACCTCCGGTGTAAAAGTAAGAACATGTATCAAGTAGGTTAATAATGGAGTTGACAAGTATTTAGTACTCTGGGATAATAATGATCATGATGCGTACCTCAATTGTTTACCATGTATTTATAGTTTAGTTGTACCGACTCAAAAGTACTACAATTCTTAGTTAGAATTGTGTAAAGAGATCTATTAAAAAAAGTAATTACCATACAAGAATAATATTGGATATGATAACTGACTGGCGCCTTAATTGGCGAGGCGACCACCCAAACCTATTAAAGTTAGGACTCTATTATGGGCGCCTAAGATATAGTGGGCTGATTGGGGACGAGGCCGAATCAAAGCAGCCATTGTGCCAGCAAATGTGCAACCTAATAATAACATTTATGGGGTGTTTGTTACAGGTTATGATGGATACCCACCTAAACATAGATTATTGAGTATCTGATTATTGGTAATAGAAAATGGTCATATTGTGTCATTTTTATTTAGTAAAAGATATGTGATTACTTGTAATTGATATTGTGAGTGTTTGGTATGAATTCAAGATTACTTGGTATATTTTTCCTTATATTGATCTTTTAGTAAAATATCTTGTACTAATTTTAGTTATATGATTCACCTGTATGATTATTGTCAAATGTAATCAACAATCATCAAAACACTATCGAAATAATTAATTATGTATTACTTAGTAATCGTATTCAAAATTTTAATATGTATAAAATAAAGCTTTCAACACTACTACAAAAATAAGAATGTGTGACCGAATTTTTCAACGACTTTGAATAACAATCGCAAAAGATTATAATTTGTGATGGATTTTTTGTGCAATCACAAAATAATGAAATATATGATGACTCTTTGTGATGACTAATTTTGCCATCAATATAATATAATTGTGATGGTCATGCCAATCAGTAATTTTTTTACGCAAAATAAATTTTATTTTTGTGATGAACTAAACTTTCACTTATAGATATACCCTTTTCGTGATTGTATTAAGCTATTACCAATATTCTAATAATCAAAATAACAATTCATGATTTATTTAATTATTAAGCACAAAATTTTCAAGTATGGTGTTAATAATAAATTAAACTTATAATAATAAATAACAAATAACACCACATACTTTGTATGAACAATGAATTATTTTAGTTAAACTATACATGTCGACAAACAAAAAAACTAAAAAATTAAAAAAATAAATATAAATTATGTGACTAATAAGAATATTTATGTCCTAATTATTAAATATAAAGGATATTTTTGTCTAAATAAAAATTTCAAGATGGCCACTATATGGTAATATCAGATTACCATCTATTTTTTGGTTATCAGATTAATCTTGATACTTTATCAGGTATTTGATTACTGGGAATGTAAGATTACCAGCATAACAAACACGATATATAAAAATTACTTGTTCATATTATCGGATATTTAAGATGACCACTTTAGATGCCCGTAACAAATACCCTTTTATCAAATGACTTTAACCTTGGTAAATGATACTTGCATGATGTATTACTACTACCATTGAACTCCTTAAAATTATGAGTTTGTAATTTTCTATTGAGTATTGTTAAATGGTGATTTTACGGGGTCGATCTGTAAATAAATTTTGTAAAATACAAATGCAAGTGATCCATAGTGTTTAAATCTATTTTATATTTTATAAAATAAAGCTTTCTAATACACATTCAAGTGATCTACATAAACAAAGGATCTTATATTTGGGAATGGAAAGAGCATCATAACATGAAATTCAGTCAATCATATATCAATCTTTCTTGTAGTCAGTATATATCGTCATATATTATGCTCATTTTTTAGTGTCACAACATGCTTATATTGTTCGATCTAGAGCTTCATTTAAAAGTACAAAACATCTACATGATTTTATTGTTAATTTAAAACCTAAAGCATTCTAAATCATTGTTTAAACTTGATATTTACAAGTTACAGGTTTAACTAACTACGAGCTTCATTAATTTAGACCCTTTTTTTGAACCAAAGAAAACATCTACATGATTTTATCATTAATTTTAAACCTTTTGGACTTTTTATTTTTTGTTATTTTTTTTTTGTGTGACTTAATATACCACAAGTTCACAACTTATAGGCCAACCTAAATGTTCAAAAAAAAGAAAAAAAAAAGTCATCATTACTGTGGTCCCAAAATAATGGTTACGTCCATTTTCAGTAGTATCTGTTATTCATTTTATTTTGCTTTTCGCAAAGATCATAAGATCTTGAGTAGGACACAAAGCAAATCTCATGGTACAAGTCTTTGAATTATTTCTGCCCTTTCATGTCCAACCATTAATTGTATATAACAATTGACTCAGGACCATGCAATTTATTGGGAGATCCCTCAAAACTTACAATAACAAAACAATCATCTTTCTATCTCTTCACTTTCGAAATATAAACTCCGAACACCAAATAAAATAAAATAAATAAATAAATAAAACTCTTTCTATCTCCCCTTAAGCAAGCCCCTAAGGACACGTGAAAAAAAAATACTAAAATCTCTCTACATATATCCTTCCAGAAAATGAATATGTGGTTGCCTTTGCTGAAAATCTATCATTTAATTTTAAGATGAAATCATTTGATGTGCTTACGGATAATCTAGTATTCGTTTAATCTAACTTATGGACTAAAATGCAAAATTTTCCGTTGTGTTTGCGCTCATGTGATCTTCTCATTCTTGATTTTGACTAATTAACAAATCTCTTCCTCAAAGTACAATTTACAATGTTAAATTGTGCCTTTTAAGGTACAAATGAAAATACAAAAATGACTCAAAAGATATAGTTTTGTACTACTAATTGTAGATAGCATTTTGTTATATTATAAAATCACTTATCATATGTGATAAACAAGTGTTATAATTTTGCGATTTAGTATAACTTATGTAACTGTTTAATTTCTGTGTCAATTTAATCCTTAATTCATTGAATTCAAGATCACTAATTAAAGAAGTCGAAACAGAACTAATGAGCTGGTAAGAGCATATGCGGGGACCATAAATTTCAAATATCCCTAAATTCAATATTTTTGTCTTTGAAAATGAGATGCCTATTGAAACATAATAGTACAACCAATAAATGGGAGGTACTATTCGAGTACAATTTTGAAAAAATCATTCACTAGATGTTTGTTGTAGGTTCAGAAATGAAAACGAAATGCTTGAAAAGGAAGTAACAGTAAATTAAAAAGATAATTGGAAATAAATAAAGAGAGACAAACAATGTTTATGACATATTAAATAAGGTAAGTAGGAATTTTAGTGTAACTACAATGATGGTTTGTTATTCCACTGAATGGATACTATAACCTAACTTTTGAGCAAATCATATAAAATTTTATATCTTGTGTGCGATTGTTTATCTTTCAATTTTTTATTGTTAGTGTTTTCGGCTTTTCGCTGTATTGTTATTTTTTAACAAGGTAACGAACTGGACAATAAAGTTGATACTTTATAAACAATTTAATTCTACTCATATATTCTGATGTGGCACGGGATATAATTACAGCTACCTTGAAAGATCATGGCATGTATATATAAGCTTGCACATGCCTACCACCTTTCAGTGGACAAGGAAACCCAAGCTTAAGAATTTAAGAAATAGATTGTGGAAAATGAAATGCTGAAAATTAATAACAGTGCATTTAGTGGTCCATGAACAGAAATCTGAACATATATGGTTGAGAAACGAGAGGTATTTAGAAGTGTAAATCAGGGTGTTACTAGATCTCTCCATATTTTCTGCTCTCAGTCAGGAAGTATTGAAAAGTTCTAGTCTATAAATTGAACCTGGTTGAAATAATATCACTACCAAGTGCAATCAAAATATATGATTTTATGGAATTAATGCAAATTATAAGCTCTAAAGTCAGTTATGCTAGCTATGTAAAAGTTATTTGAGCTGATAAATCATAAACCTAGTTTTAGAACTGTTATATGTTGGATCCAGGAAAGTACTATAATTCTATTGTTTTGATTCCCAATTCCAAGAAAGAAAGAAAAAGAAAGCAAAACACCATTCCGGGCATGGTATATCCAGCCATCAGTGGTATACAGTATTATATCACCACTAGACTATGACATCTCACTACAACATTGTCGACACTAGCATTAATAAATATATACGAGAAAAATTGATTAAGATTACTAAATAAAATGATGTTATTTAATATATATATATATATATATATATATATATATATATATATTTTGCATTGTGGATGTAATTCCATGATATAGGCATCCACAATATTAATATGGTTTTTCGCAAATGCAGTTCTGAATGCGATTTTTTTACTCTCTCCTATAATTGAATGATCACCATCACCATTATATCACCATCACCACCATGGAACTGTCACCACCACCACCACCAGAGCCATTGGCAACACCACCAATATATTTATTGTCCATGTAGTAGAATGTTAACGCACAATTTTATAAAACCACTTCCAGAAATAAGATAACTAGAAACTCAACCAAATGCTACCTGGATAAAGTGAAACTTTCCTATCTCTCTTTCCAAAATATGGAGTTAGATTGGGATTTTTTTTTCTATTCTTTACTAAAGATATAAATGAATGATTCTCTCTATCATTTTTTTCTTTCTTTATTACTATCTTTTCACCTATAAACTATTCTCACAATAAATTAATAAAATTTCCATGCCAAAAGTAGAACCCTCATACACAGCATCAGAAACTCCTAATTAGCTCTCCTAAACCTAAGGCAAATATTGAAAATCTACTTCTTATTTGTCAAAATACTCAGTAGCTACAAATGTCTTTATTTCCATCTTCTATGTTGATTTACTATATATGATTCCACTCTACAGGCAGACACTGTATTTTTTCTCTCCATATAGAGGTGGACCTTAATTCAAGGACAGAATTGTCGCACTCCCACTCAATTGTACCTTCATATAATAGCTTTTGTGCTGATCTTTTCAAGTTGACAAGAGGCTCCAGATTCTACTTCACTTCCATGCCTCATAAAAAGGAAAATTACATACAAATTTCTTTTCATATATATATATATATATATATATATATATATATATATATATATATATATATATATATATATATATATATATACACACACACACACTATCTCTCTCTCTTGATGTTTTTGATCAAAAACACGAAATTAATAACAAATCAGAATTAACAAATGCAATACAAAGGCGGCTACTGTTGGCATGCATTCAGGACGCCAACAATTAATTAACGTATTCTACTAACAACATATTTTAGCGTAACTTATTTAACTCATAAAAATAATGTTTAAAGTGTAAATGCATTGCATCAATTTTGGTAGGTGGCCAAACGCTTTAAGGTAGAGTTTGATTCACTAAAAAGATATTTGATATAATGTAATAGTTTACGTAATGCAATAAAGTTGTAATTTTATCGTAATAAGTTATTACGACATATTTGTTTGATTCTTTCTTTATGTTTGTGTAGTAATTAATTGTAGTGTTATTAATTATGTTCAAAATTGTGTTTGGTTTATTAAATTATATGATTGTATGTAATGAAGAAAATAAATTGTAAATCAAAATGTCAAATCTATTATAATAATTTCTGTTTTGACTTTTATGATATGTTGCATCACGGACACATTAAGTTAAAACATTCAAATTGACATAATCGTATTATGTTCATAATGAGCTAATACATGTAAATAAGTGAATCAAACAAAAACATGTTACATCAATGTAATAGTCTATTGCATTACGGAACCAATGTTTTCAGAACCGGACCGTTCATCGAACCGGAAAAGGTACCGGGTGGATGAGTCACTGGTCCAACCAGTGGTCGGACCGTTATTGACCCAGTGACGTCATTAATATGTAATAAATAATAAATAATTAAATATATTAATTATTATTATATATTATATAAAATATTTAGTAAATATGTAAAATTAATCAATTTACCTACACAAAAAAAAATTAAACCTATTTGTACAATGTTTATGTTATACAATTCAAATAAATACTAAATTTATATAAAAAGAAATATATTAAATCATGATCATAACTCAAAACTCAAGAGTGATAAAATCAACACAAATAAATATAAACATCTCTAGGATACATTCAATTAAATTTGGTAAAAAAAAACTAAATCTATTTGAACAATGTTTATTTTATAGTTTATACAATTTAAATAAATACTAAATTTATATGAAAAGAAAGATATTAAATCATGATCATAACTTAAAACTCAATCAAGGATACATTCAATCAAATTCGAAAAAAAAAAAAAAAAAAAAAAGTGTTGAGGTATGTGACCGGGTCACTGGGTCGACCGGTCCAACCGCCGGGTCACCGGGTTTGACCGGTTTTTGACCAAAAAACGGTTTTTTCAAAAAACCGGACCGGAGTGCCGACCGGTTCCGGTTTTTTCCGGTCGGACCGGCGGTCCGGTCCGGGTTTAATTACAGTGTACGGAACTATTACATTGATTTGACGTGAACCAAACGTCACCTAACTGCAAACGCTATAAAAGCTTGTAATACCGAACATACTCTATCTATATATAGAGAGAGAACATATATATAGAGAGAGTTCCGGTTTTTCTAAGTTTATTTTGTGTAAAAAGTTATCTGCAAAAAGTACTTGCAGTATCAAGAGAAATTTTTTGTATATTTTAATCGTGACTATTCGAATCTTGAATGAACCGTGCCTAACCCTAAACAATGTCTATTAATTTTCCTTGTGGGCCTTCATTTAAAGATTTTTCCCCTTTAAACTTTGTACGATGACATTGAAGTTTTTGTCCTTAATGTTTACAACTGACATGGCTTCTTGAGATTCTTGTTCACTTCCATGGCTCAAAAATAGAAAGATGTGTACAAACAATAGTCACCAGTTCCTTAGATCTTAACTTGCTTTTTCAACATCACTTATGCCCCAGAAATAAATGGCATAGGAACAACTGTAACAACTCAAAAGCCCTAGATTCATTTTGTTGCCTTATATACATGTCCTTTCTTTCCCATGCTATCTTAGGAAAACTTAATGCCTTAATATTGACCAAAGAGTATATCATCCTTCTAGTCTCTGGGAACTTTTCAGCAAAGAAGGGTGTTGTAATTGCTGACTCTAGAAAAAAAAACAAAAATTTTCCTCATTCCCAAAAAAAAAAAGGAAAGAAAAGAAAAGAAAAAATAACAAATTATAAGAAAGCTTTAATAGTTGTCAATGAGTTTTCATAGTTATTCTTCTATATAATGTACATTTGCGATATTTGCCAGGTATGTTAAGCATGCCGTTGGAGTTCGTCATGAGCCAAGATTGAACTTCATGAAGTTTAAAATTGGTCAAACTTTTGTTGAAGCATATAGAAAAATATTGTATCCATATAACACAAAGTTGCATTGAAAATATGTGATATACAGTAATGAAACTATGTGCTATACGGATAAATATTTCGTATATGGCTAGTCGACAGAAACTGATCAATTATGAACTTCATGGTAGCCGGATCCGCATGGTGTAGCATAGACATGTGTCATTACACTTCACAACACCCAATTAGGACTTAAACATGGTGGTGGCAAGAAATTTTAGCCATAAGATGAATATTTATAATAATATTTTCGAAATTATTTTGATAATTATAATCTCGTGTGATCAATTATACAACATTAAGATTAAAAAGTAATTATGCAAATTGATACATTCATAGTAAATGTACAAGTTTCTTGCTTAAAATTATCCACAAATTAATGTTGGATTTAGAAGAATATCATGTGAAATGTATAGCGATGGAATTCACAAAATTATATGGTACTCTATTCGTTCTAAAATTAGAGATACAATTTAAATTTGACTTTTGAGGTCAAACGACGGCATATTAAAATTCAAATTGATGTGAATTTATTTAATTTTTATTGATACAATTATTATAATTATATAGTATATAATAAAAACTATTAATCACAAAATTTAATTCATTCAAAGCTTTTATGAGTCATACCAATTTTGAAGTTTGATATGCCGTCGTTTGATCTCAAAAATCAAATGTTATCTCTAATTTTGGAAACGAGAGAGTATCATTTGAGAAATATAAAATTTGTGATAACAAATCCATCTATTTATATAAACTTTCTAACTTAGCAAATAGATAGTAAAAGTTTTAAAATCCTAGGAGGGGCTGCTGCCTCCACTTGCTAGCCCCTAAATCCGTGTCTGCGACTAATAGATTCTTCATATATGCATATGCGAAACTAAAAATTAGAATTTTCAAAATCTAACACATATAGTAAGACCAATTCAAAATATTATACAGAAGAATATTGACAATTTAAATAAGTTTTCCAGAATTTGAAAGAATATCCAATTATATAGGGTATATATTGTAAAGGAACTGCGTGAATTGAAAATACAGTTTCCCAATTTTTAAATTGTAGTGCTTGTGTAAATGATTAAATAAATCAAAAAAATTCACATACATTATATAAAAGAAGAATCAAATTATGACATTTTTAAAAATTTTCTTTTTTGTAATACAAGAACTAAATTAATTAAACCATTCAAAAACTAAGATTTTCGATTATCTCACCTTCATTAATTAGCCGCTTATAGAATTAGCACCAAGGTGTCGCACACAAACACATCATATATATTGATGAATGATGATGCATATCAACTGACGATAATCAAATTAATTAATCAATTATAATGAACGATAATTAAGGGTATGATTGGTTACCACTCTTTGTAGCGGTAGTGTTTAGTATGTCTGGCTGCCACACTATGAGCTCAAATTAAAACAGCTTTTGTAAATTAATAAGCTCCGTTTAGAATAAATTACTTGTAGACAACGAACAAGATTTAAAATTTCAAATAAACTAAACTTTTTAATTTCCAGCTTCTTGATATAGTTATTTATTGTCGATGCAGCATCATCAAGATTCTCATTGTATAGTATATATAGCATTACCATGTGAATCTTGATGATGCCACAGCAACAAACAACAACTCTAAAATATTGACGGATCGATCGATAACAATATGGATAACAATACGGAGAAGAAGAAGAAGAATTAAGAAGGGGAGTTATCAAGATTAAATTAAACAAATACCAAGTTATTTAGATTCTTCATTGTAAGAAAAACTAGTAAAGGAGGTTAGAAGGTTGAAAATAGAAGTAAAGCTTAGAGTTCTGTCTTTGTAATCATGACCACGTGGCTACTTATGTGAGGTGAGAAGAATTGACCAATAAACCCTATTTAAGACATTCATGCTATGTAGGTCAGAATCAAAAGCAGCAACTGAAATAAACAGAATTTTCAAAAAATAAAAAGAAAAAAAGAAAAAAAAATTCCGATATTTAAAATCCCAAAACCCGATTGAGCTTTTTAGACGTTATGAATTAATTTGAGGTTTGGGGATCAGATCTATGAGAAGATGAAAGAAACCTAGCCTTCTGTATATATAGTGGAAAAGCTAGAAATCTAAAAAACTGAATAAATTTATTTAATAACAACAAATAGGAAAATTATACCAAGTTTATATAGGAGAAAAAACCTGAAAAATCTGACTTTCCGGCCACGAGAGAAAGAGGGAGAGGAGAGGAGAGGACAGGAGAGGAGAGAGAAGGGAAAAGCAAGGAGAGAAAAGTAGGTGAAGGAAAAGGTTTATGGGAACACATATATACACAAGTTGAAGGACTTCTTTGACTGCTGGTGTATGAAAAAATTGTACTCTTACCCTTTCTTTCTTTTTTTAAGTGCTACTTTTTCAAAATCAACAAAGAATTTTAAATAAAAGTAGTTAAAAGTCAAAAAGTAAAAAGTTTATAGTCAAAGAGTATTAGCACTAAAATATTTCCCTAATTTAAGAGTATACTTGTCGTTATGTAAGTTTTATATATTCTCAATAAATATTGTAACTAAATGTTTTAATTTAGAATTTAATCTCATACTATTTTATTTTGTGCATTAACAAAGAGAAAAGAGAATGTGATGGACTCGTACTCTCTTTATTTTTCATAAATTTTAATGAATTATCTCAATTTTAAATTTAAAAATATCTCACATTTATTTTTAAAAATTAATAACGATCTTATAATTTAAACGCAAAAAATATTATTTTTCTATATTAATACATTGTTAGTGTACAGCATAAAAGTATTTTTGTCTAAAATCCTTGATCCATCGATATGAGTAAACCTTACACTTTTATTGCGGGGCACTAATAATTAAATACTAGCTTTGTCTACCAATATTTATAACCACCCAGTATGTTGCGTGATCTGAAGGATTTAAGCGATATTTCCAAACTAAGGGCACACTCAACTATGGACAAAGGGTGAAGGAGATAAAAAGTTACCCCAAACCCTAACACTATGTTTTTTATGTTTTCGAGAAAAAGAATAGAACGGAAAATTATGATTGAAAAAAATAAAAATAAAAAACTTAGTATTATGATTGAATATTTCTCTTTATTGAAAATGTTTAAATTTTATTTCATGTTGTTACACTTAAATATTTTACAATTACGTTACTATTTTACTCTCATATTAATTTTGTTGTATTTGCGTGGAGAGAATATAATAGAATTATATAAGGCTACCGATGTTATTTAGTTTTTCGAATGGATTATCTTTTTGATGAAAAATTGTTGTAAGAAAAATGACAAAATTTTCCATGATTCCTTTTACGTTTTATATTCATAAAAAAAAAACTCATAAGCAAAATAATTTAATATCCTTTCTCTATTTTTCATTCCTTTTAAAACTCAGAAACACAGTCTAATGATCAGTTTTGTTTTCATCCAATCAAAGGAAAGACTCTAAAGCTAGGTATAAAAGCACATTGGAAATATGTAAAAAAAAGTTGTATTTGAATTTTTTTTGGGGGATTTAGTTTTGGTGCCTCTAATTTTATTGTTTCTCCGATGATAAAAGAGAAACTCGTATGCACGCCTTCTAGACTTCTAGGAGTAGTTGGAACCCCAAATTTTATTTTTCTCATTCAACTCGTGCTATATCACTTAATCAAAAATTATTTTCCTTTTGTAATGTTATCAATTAGTAACTTTTTAAATTTGAGTTCTTCTAATTTTCTTCTCTCTATCTACATCACCAATTACGATTGCACAAGACTACGTTTTTTTTTTTTGGGTGCAATAGAGGCCAAAAGGCTTAGAATCTATTAATACATAGGGTCCTCTTAACATGTGCCCTAAAGACACATGCTAAGCACACAATTAAAGAGTATATTCTCTTGAACTGTGTGCATATTCTCTTGAACTTGGTGCAAATATAGAAATCAAGGGAATATGCACACAGTTTAAGTAAATATACTTTTGAACTGTATGCTTAACATGTGCCCTTAGGGTACATGTTAAGAAATTCTTAATACATAAACTCGATTCAATTTCCAGCATAGGAATCCTCATATTCCATGCTAGCAAGAGACTTGTCCTAAGAGCCTACAACTCAGCAGTGCTAATCCCACACTCACCAATTCTGCCAGAGAAACCTTTAACCATCTCCCATTGTATCATCGCGAATGAGATCGACCACCAATAACAACTGAAAAGGGGGATATTTAATACTAGCATTGGTGTTAAGCTTTTTCCAGTCCATAGGAGGCAATCTCCACCTTACAAGCTTGGGTTAAGGATCACAATTATGGTTAGCAATACCAGGAAAAGCTTGCTCAAGGTCAGTCACAAGAAGAGAGATAGCATGATTAGTTTCAAAGAAAGAAGGCACAACATATATTTTCAATCACTTCTTTGTTACGATTTTTCCATATAATCCATAGGACAACAATAAAAATGAGATATTTTTATTTATAAACCTTAATCCACCAAGTACTCAAGTAATGATTTGATATATTTTAATTTTGTAATTAACTTATTATGCATAAAACTCAGCAAAATTTGATGAATTTATCGAATGTTTGGCTACTGCCATGAAATAGAAATTTAGTCAATAATATATAATAGAAATTTAGTCAATAATGTATTAACCTGATGGTGTCAATCGAGTCTCTGTAATCACTAGGCGCTTGATTTTTAAGGAGAACAAATCTCGGTCGTAATTTTGTATTGGTTTTTATAGTGGTCTTATCTATATTTTTTGGATTTGTATAACTATTATTTAGTGTTCAATGAAATTTTCTTTTAGCTAATCAAGAAAAAAAAAGTACTTTCCCTTTGTGGGACTTTTTTTTCCCTTCTTTGTAAAACTTTATTTCCTCTTTATTGCAATGTTCGTATTTTCACCCATAAAATATTAATTATATTTAATGTTGAAAATTCTAAGATTGCTGTAATTATTCATATAACCTATTATACTTGTACTCTATCCGTCAAAGTGTGATGATTCAAAGAAAATACAACACAAACTTAAACCAGCCTTTAATTTCACCCCAAAATTTATGACCATAACAGATTTCGTGACAATATTGATTTGATGCCACTATAAGAAACATGCAAACCACTTGTCAACAATTAAACATCATCTATTCATATAATTTATCATCCTTGCGGGAGGCCCAAAAAAATAAATACATGATACAAACTTAGAGCAGCCTTTAATTTTAGCCTAAAACTTACGATCGTAACTGATTTTGTGACAATATTGATTTGATGCCATTATAAGAAACAGACAAACCACTTGTCAACAATTAAACATAATCTTCTCATAATTTTATCTTCATTTACATCATCTTTGCTTAAAAGCGCACCTTTGTTTAAGTAAAAATGTAATCATTATCGCTATCATCTTTATTTAATTTAATATAAACCGGTCAATATATACTTGTTAAAAGCATCTCTCGTAAATTAAGTTGTCGATATAAAGCTTATTCTTTTATTATTATTTTCTTCACTTTTCTCGATAAATTCACACTATCTATTGAACACACTATCTATTGAACACTTTTTGATCATTTAATAAACATATATATATATATATACGTATTTTAATCAAAATTTTAATGATTAGAAATTCTTGATAATTTTTAATAGTAAAACTTACTACGAGTGATTCTACTTACTTAATGATTTGATCTCAATATCATGAACAATATGTAAGTAAATTTAGATCATACTAACAAAAAAATTATTAATAAATATTTAGTGTATTAAATAAATTGGAGGAGAAATGTGATGAAAAGAAGTCAAATTAAACTTGAGCACGGTGGGACAAGGCATGCCTTAGTATGATACTTTGGTAGGAGCTAATCTTTGTGGCTTGCGTGGAGACACTCATCCTAGACACTTATTGAATAGAAATTCATTCTTTCTTTAGTTCAGTCGTGTTTTTCTTTTTAAAAAATATATCACCGAAAAAATAATAATACATTTATATTACAAAAAGAATTTTATTTTTACTTTTATAGTTAATTTAATTATGAAATCTTGAAAATTTAAAACTATTATGAATTCATTAAATTTTAATTAATTCAAACATAACTATTATAAACCATCTCTTAATACTTTTATTTATAAATTTTTTGTTTTTAAAACTTAAATATAAAAAAATTATAACATTTTCAAATATTGGGATTTTGTGAATTGATTTAAAATAGTCGAAATGAGACTATTTTTATATAAATAAAATGAGTAATCGGCGGGTAAAAAGAAAATAAAAACGTGGGGTACAAATGCAACAAGCAGATTCCTTACGCAACCACCACCTGAAATGGGGCACCAATCCGTACAATCTGATTGGACACATACAGACTAGCTTTCTGGTGCATGAGGCCCCATGAATATAATGCATTTCTTTTCTTTTTTCTTTTTCCTTTTTTGTTTTTCCATTTATCTTTTGCTTTATTATTATATAAACAAATAAAGATTGTAAGATTCTAAAACTGATAATCCAGATCAACTAATTCAAGAATTAGTTAAGGTAAAGACTACAATATGATTGGAGAAGCACTCTGTGTATGTGTTAGTGTGTTTAGAGTTTTGATGAAATAATTTAGTGTGCATGCAGTCAGTATTTTGCTTTTCTTGTAAATTTGTATCCTTTTTAAATCATGTACTTTAATTTGAGTTGATAAACTAAGCTATGCACCTCAGCACCTACTTAATTTATTTCACTTTTAATAAGATAAAAACAGACTACTTAAGTGCAAATCCATGTGTATAAAAATAACATTTTTAAACATTTTTTTTAATCCAATCGTATAAATGATAGGAACATTAAATATAAGAGGGCATGCCAATTTCTATTAGATTTAATTGTGTAAGACCCTCTTATTTAAAATCAAGAAAATTAGTATATGTGCTGTTGAAGTTATACTGAGGTTTCAATGCATAGAGTAAGGGGTTTAATTTCACTTCCCAGAATTACGTGAATTTGGTATACCCTCTTGTTTTCTCATGCTCTTACTATTTATATGGTTAGATTATCTTTAAAGAAATAAGAAATGGTAATATTAATATTAGGAGTCTCAATTTTTTTTTATTCTTAAATGTACCTTAATTTTGGATTGATTTATATTTAACCATGACTAAGGCATTAAATACCTTAAGTGATCCATAGCCAAAGTTGGATGAGAGCTTCATCCATCCAACGCAAATCCCACTATTTATTTTTGTGATTCAAAAACTGAAATTATTTTCATCCGTATAATTGTTATGCAGATGGTGGACCTTATCAACACAACAGTTGTGCATATGTGATATAATTTTGGGTTCTCATCTGCATAATAGTTGTGCGAACGAGATAAATCTTAGATCATTCGATCTTTTTTTAAATGGTCAAGAGTGAGTTGGATAATAGGGACTCCTATCCAACTTTGGATATGGACCATTATCCATATATATATACATATATATATATATAATTATTGATGAACAAATAAAATGATTGCATGTCATTTCTATAAGAGAAAGTATTGAAATTACTTCAACCAATCTTCATTCGAAGACGATTGAAATTTAAATTACAAACCAAAGAACAGGCACTAAATGCTAATTAGCGATACTATTAGCATTATAATGGTTTTTAAAGGTTTGAAGTTTGAGACCGTCCTTCACGTTCACTTATGCGGATTGGAATTGTTTCGGCGGTAGCATGTTTTTGGAGATGAAATCAGTGACTTGCCTCCAAAATGAAAGCCTGTTGACAGGTAAAAACCCTTAAAGAATCGTTCATTAACAATTGAAAATTAATTTACTCCAACTAGAAATTTACTGTATTATTATTCATTTCATATGTGAATGTGGATTTTAGGGTTTGGAAGTTTTTGGTTGACATAGTAGAAAAGGAAATAATATAAATAAGTGTAGGTTTGAAAGAGAAATTAAGAAATCGTAGACGGCAAGTTTAGTGTTATGACAGTGAATATGGCCTTTTTCTTAAAATTCAAATTTGTTGTTTCTTTTTCGGTCTTATTCACAGTCTTATCGATGTATTGATGTCAAGTAATACTTATCAATTTAAAGTTCTTGTAAATAAATAGTTATATTAAATTTGTCAACAATACATAACATGAGATATGAGATGAAATAGAGAATGCGATAGAAGTTTTTGGATTTTTTTTTTTTGGTATGATATCAAGGGAATCCTATATCAACTCAATAAAAATGTAAATGTTTTAACTGTGAAAAAAAAATAGTGAAAAATGAAAAGCAAGGTGATTTTCCTTTCTGGTAGTTAAGACTTTAGATTATGCAATGATATTTCTATTCTCCTTTGGGAGTTTAGTGGGGAGAAAGAAAAAAAGAGGGCATATATAAGTTAGTTGAGATCAAATTATCATGGTATTATTTCTTTGATTAATTTAGTTCATATCAATAATGTATATATCTTTTTATTTGAAATATATAAGTTCTATTAAGTATAAAATCAAAATTAAATATTGTTTGTTTACCATTATCTCATTTCTTCACCACTTAATTCTAGGAATATATATATATATATATATATATATATATATATATATATATATATATATATATGATGGATCTAAAGCACACCTCTTAAATAGCATACTTTTATTAAAATTACGTCGTTTTGAAAATTCTTTTAAAAAATAAGTGGGATTGTAAGTGGTATTTTTATAAATAAAAGGAAAGTAAGTGAGACCACTCTCTTTTAATATTATTTTATTTTTAAAAAAAAATTCTAAAACGACGTAATTTTAATAAAAGTATGCTATTTAAAAAATATATTTTAGATTCATCTTTTATATATATATATATATATATATAGGAAAATTTTCAAAAGCGAACTATTAAAAAGCGAACTAAAGACGAACCGTCGTCTTTGGTGTATATGGCGACGATTCGACCCGTCGCCAAAGATTGCATGGCTACGACGACGGGTCGAATCGTCGTCATAGACACCAAAGACGACGGTTCGTCTTTGGTTCGCTTGTTAAAGTTCGCTTTAGAAAGCTTCATATATATATATATATATGAGAGCTTAAATACATCATGTGATTTCATTAAACTAGAAGTTGGTTGAAAGATGAGAAAAGGCTCATTATTAATTTACCTTCTAATTGTCCTTATGTGCAATAATTCTTGAATGTCTAACAAATGATCCAGATTCAAGAACCTAGAGTAACTCATTATTATCTTCTTTGAAATGCCTTGGTTATATATATATATATATATATATATATATATATAGAGAGAGAGAGAGAGAGAGAGAGAGAGAGATGACATGGGAGATGCATCGAATGGTACAAGGTTGTTGGCCATGAATAAGGCACGGAGCCCCACTTTCAGTTTTGAGCAATTTTTTAAGCATTTCATTTTCCTTCACACACTTGATTTGATGATCAACGTGGGACCAAACCAAGGCATTTCAAAGAAGGTAATAACGAGTTAGTCTAGGTTCTATAATCTGGATCATTTGTTAGATATTGAAGAAATATTGCACATAAGGACAATTAGAAGGTAAATTAATAATGAGCCTTTTCTCATCTTTCAACCAACTTATAGTTGAATAAACCACTTGATGTATTCGTTTAAGCTCTTTATATATATATATATATATAGCAACTATCAAGAGCATAACTCTTAAAAGACATAACTAGTATACACCCTTTAGCGACGGACCAGGCAACGATTTGATCCGTCGTCATAGGTCTGGTCCGTCGGTACTAGGGGTGGGCAAAATTTTTGATATATTCGGTATTTAAGGTATACCGAACCGAACCGAACCGAATCGACCGGTTCGGTATATGCAATTATAAACCGGTTTTCGGTACCGGTTTCGGTTAGCAATTTTGCATGACCGGTACGTACCGAACCGTACCGGTTGTACCGGTTATAAAAAATTAAGGCTACCCAAGCCAAACTTTTTCTTAGGACATCCATACCAAGCCTTATGAAATTAACTTAAAGTCTCCTCTATTTATAAAATAAATATAAGACTAAGGGAGACATATTAGACAATGTGAGACTTATTGTATAGTCTCCTCTATTTATAAAACAAAGGTAAGAGAAAAGAATGCATATTAGACAATGTGAGACTTATTGAAAATTTGAAATCTACATTGGCTCCTTTACATGTAGTGCCCTATTAGACAATGTGGGACTTATTCATGTGTAAAAGAACTTGATTGTCTCTAAGTCCCACATTGATTAGATAATAAAAGTTTAAGAAAGTTTTCCTTATAAAAAGACTACTAAGTGAAGCTAAAGATATCAAGTCCCACATTGGTTAATTGGAAAATGTCTTAAGGAAGTTTCCTTATAAAAAGACTACCAAGTGAAGTTAAATTTCAAGTCCCACATTAGTTAATTAGTAAAAGTCTTAAGGAAATTTTCCTTCTACCAAGGGAAGGCAAAGCTTTCAAGTCCCATATTGGTTAATTGGTAAAAATCTTAAGGAAGTTTCCCTTATAAAAAGACTACCAAGTGAAGCCAAAGTCTTCCAAGTCTCACATTGGTTAATTGGTAAAAGTCTTAAGGAAGTTTTCCTTATAAAAAGACTACTAAGTGAAGCCAAAGTCTTCAATTGGTAAAGTCTTAAGGAAGTTTTCCTTATAAAAGACCACCAAGTGAGCCAAATTCTTTAACACATTGATTAATTGGTAAAAGTTTTAAGGAAGTTTTTCTTATAAAAAGACTACCAATTGTAGGCATAGTCTTAAGTCTCACATTGGTTAATTGGTAAAAGTCTTAAGGAAGTTTTCCTTATAAAATGACTACCAAGTAAAACTTAATCAATGACTTAATATTTAAAAGTTTTTAATTTTAGAAGTAGACCGATACAAAGTGGGTATAAACCGGTACCGAACCGGTACCGAACCGGCTAATCGGTTCGGTATACCGGCTCAATCGATTCCGGTATCGATTTTTAATTTTAGGTATATTCGGTTTTCAGTTCGGTACGGTTCGGATCGGTTCGGTACGGTTAATTACCGATGAACACCCCTAGTCGCTACAGCCTTTAGCGACATACAACATATAGCGACAGATCCGTCGCTAAAAGCTATAGCGACGGACCGAACCTTTGGCGGCAGACCAAACCATGGTCCGGTCCATCGCTAAAGAGTGTTATGCTAATTATGTTTTTTAAGAGTTATGCTCTTGAAATGCTCCATATATATATATGGACTCCATAGCCAACTTTGTAAGGATAAGGTTATCCTTACAACAGATCTCAGTCGTCTATCTGCGGATCGAATGGTAAAGAGGACCTCTCATCCGCAGTTTAATATGTAAGTGCCCGCAGTTTAATACTGTGGATTGAACGATTGTCCAAAAATACTCCTCGTCAATTCGCAGTTTAATATTGTGGACGCTATGTTTTTGGTTATACGACCCGTCCGCAGAACTAAACCGCGGATGCTGAGTTTATTAATGATATAATCCAAACAACGGCATTTTTGGTGAACCATTAGTCTGCATAACTAAGCTGTGGACTCTGAGTATAATATAAAAAGTCAAGTACTAAGTCAAGTACTACTCTCTATCTGCGTTCTTTAGCATAACTTTTGGATCTCATCTCATTTTGGCAGTAACGATCTAGAACTAGAAGAGTTCGATTTAAAGGTATCAAAATTTTCATTTCTTCTTGCATATTATTGTTCTTAATGATTCATGTGATCTGGGTTGATGAGAAACATGCATAGTTAAACAATTATAAGGATATATACCACAATATGTTGTCTCCTATATATGTTTCTCATCATTCCAGATAACATGAATTTGCAACAAGAATATGCAAAAACGATGGAATGGAAGATTAATATATAGCTTTAAATCAAACTTTTTTTGTTTGAGGCCTAATCCGAACTAAAGTGCGGACTGTAAAAGTTATTATTTTACCCGTTCACAGAACTAAAGTGCGGGTGGTACGGGACGGTAGTAGAACAAATCTAGTTACCCTAATTGATCCCCTTTTCTCGTCTCTTTTCTCGTAAAAGGTTTAATCTACTTGAACGAGCAGAACAAGTATTGAGCATACCAAATCTCTTTTATTTCTTCCTTTCTCATCTGCTCATACGATTGAGAGAGCATAGCCTACTAGTAAGCATACCAAGAGACAAACATCAGCAAAAATCGGTAATCTATAATTTAATTTTTACAAGTGATTCATTTGTTTTGCCATGGATTTGTTCGTTGAAGAATCATTTCATTAAATCAAGTACTGAAGAAGAATTGCATGATAATAATGATGTAACAAGTTTAGTTGATGATACCATTCTTTATGTTGGTCAAATTTTTTATATGTTGGAAGATGCTGAAATTTGTTTTATAGAAAATATGCGAAACGTGCTGGATTTGAAGTAAAAATAAAAACTAGCTGAAAACATGTGAATTCTGAAGATTTTTGTTCTAGATTGTATCAGTGTCGTAAAACTGGATATATGGTTGTTAAGAAAAATGAGGTTGTCACTGATGATGAAGATAATAATACTAAAGGAAAAAAGAGGAGGGACTCCACTTATAGAACTGAATGTAGAGTAAAATTTTATGTTGTGCGTGATAAGAGTAAAGATAATTGGGTTGTGTCAACTCTTGAACTGAATCACAATATATCATGGATTTGTGTCCCCAAGTAAAGTTTCACAAATTCAAACACATAAAAATATTTCAGGAGTTGCTAGGGATTTGAGTGAAACCCTTAATAATGCTGGGATTGATCCAAGTAGGATGATGAATGTTCTTAGCTCATTGGGAGGAGGTATGAGCAATGTTAGGTTCTTTGAAACGGATGTGTGAAATATAGTTAGAGATATTAGACGTGATAATATCGATTTGAATGATGCACATGCTGTAATAGATTACTTAAGAAAGTTGCAGCGTGAGAGCCCAAGTAGATTTTATTTGAGTGTTAAACCAGACATGGATAATCGTATAGGATGTATTATGTGGGTTGATTATCGGTCAATACTTGCTTATCAAAATTTTGATGACGTTACTTTTGATATCATATACCGAGCAAACAAATATTCCATGTCATTTGCTCCTTTCATGGGTGTAAATCATCATTACCATTCTGTATTATTTGGGTATACACTATTGAGCGATGAGACTGAGGATACATTTGTATGGTTATTTGAGCAGTGGCTTAAAACAATGAATTTCAAACATCTTATAACCATTGTCACTTATCAAGATCATGTTATGTTGAATGCGATTGCTAGGGTTTTTCCTAATACACATCATGCATTGTGTACACAACACATTAGCAAAAAATATCCTGAAAAACTTGGTCATGTCTATTCTTCGCATCCAACTTTTAAGTCAGATTTTAACTACTGTGTCTTTAAGTCTTTGAGTATTCAAGAATTAGAGGACAGATGAAAATTGTTGATGGAAAACTACGGTATGCATAATCACGAATGGTTGAAATCTCTGTTTGAATTAAAAGAAAAATGGATTGGGGGTGTATTCAAAAAATTTCTTTGCAACAAAAATGACTACCCCTTCTAGGAGTAAAAGTATGAATAATGTTTTTGACGAATATGTGAATAATAGTACAGGGATTAAAGATTTTGTTTTAAAGTCCCAAAAAGCTATTGAGAAACAGTACATAAAAGAGAAACAAGATGATTATAATACAGTCAATCGTGCAAGAAAATTTATTCTTGGAGATCTGTTAGAGATGCATGCAGCTAAAATATATACCAAAGAAATGTTTCAGCGTTTTCAAATTGAACTGACAAAATCGCACAAGTTAATTTCTAAAAATGTACATGAAATGTCAACTCCTAATTCAAAAAGCTACTTGGTGTTCAAAGTCGTGGTTCTTGAATCTTGTCATAGATATTTCACAGTTGTGCATTATATAGATACGGGGATGGCGAAATATAATTGCAAAATTCTTGAATATGCTAGTACTATATGTCGTCACATTCTCAGGCTACTAACTTCAAAAAACTTTGTTCAAATTTTCGAAGAATTGATACACAAGCAATGGACTCAAGATGCTAATCGAAACTAATGGTGTCGCCCCGTATGTTCTGACCTCGGTAACAGATTATGCTGACACACAAATTGGTCGCTTCAATCATTCATGTAAACAATTTCTGGGTTTTGTGCTGGATGTTGCATGTTCTAAAGAAGCCACTAAATATGTTGATGAAATGCTTGATCGTGAGGAAAAAATTGTGGCCAAAATCCCTGCCGAAGGTGTCAATATAAGACGGGATGACAATGTGCAACCTATTTTCGAGGTCGAGGACGCTATGGAATTGCACGATGATGATGATGTTAAGGCTAGTGATCCTGTTTTTGATCCATTTTGTTCGCAGAAAAAAGGTCGTAAAAAGCAACTCGATTGAAAAGTATTGTCGAATAAATTGCAGGACAGAAGCCACTTCGAAAGTGTGCAATATGTGTAATATTTACAAACTATGATAAACGAAACTATTATAAAGCTTTATGATTGAAAAAGCTTTCATTTCTCTAAATAATATTTTATTACTTTCATCTTCTGGTTGTATTTATTGAATCATGATAAACAAAATACATGTTCAAATTCATGTTTTGGCTATATTTAACTGCATTTTAGTAAATTCATGTTATGACTGTATTCATGTCAAATATAATCATTTGGCAAATGATAAAGTATTTAGAAATGCTCTAAAATTTTATCATTAATACAAACCATAATAAATTCATATTGTGATCAAGTTGCTATTTTTTGTTTCTTTAATTCACTAGGCTTCGTAGTATTAAACTGTGGATGGTAAGTGTTTTTTTTTGTTTTTTTTAAGTTTCCTATATAGATTCAGATGGCTCTGCAGTATTAAACTATGGATAGTAATTTTTTTTATTAAGTTCCCTGTATGGATTTAGCTGGCTCCGTAGTATTAAACTGCAGATGACAATTTTTTTAAAGTTGCTTGTATGGATTCAACAGGCTCCGCAATGTTAAACTATGTATAATTTTTTTTAAAGTTCTCTATATGGATTCAGCAGGCTTCGCAGTATTAAACTGCAGATGAGATTTTTTTAAAGTTTCTTGTATGGATTCAGCTGGCTTCGCAGTATTAAACTGCGGATGTAATTTACTACAAAAAATTACTTTTGTGCTTACATAACGTATAAACACAAGTTGTAAGCGCATCATCACAAACAAAAGTAACAACTACAATCCATTTGAAACACAAATTATAAATGTCATATCACAAACAAAACCAACAACTACAAAATCCATTGATCACAAACTGTAAATCCAATATTATATACAACATAAAATTAATTCTAAATATACAATGTACAAATTAAGATACATCCATAACTCTAGTGTTCATAATGGTAAAATTCATGTATTTAGCCCTATGTTTACATAATTCATGGCCAATTCTATATCTAAATAATGAGGCATTTTTCTTGGACCAGTCCACCTCCTATAAAGATATGTCTTGCACAGCGTGGTCAACGTACTTCATCACGTAGACTCCGCAATTATAACCATTTTTTTGTTTAGGTCGTTTGGCCTTGAATGCAAACGCCATTTTTTTCTTTGAAATTTTTTTATCAGTCGCCAAATCTGGAGGGCGTTTGCAACGAAATCATGTTATATAGTAAATAA
The DNA here is from genome assembly GCA_034770075.1 of Aralia elata. Taxonomy (NCBI): domain Eukaryota; kingdom Viridiplantae; phylum Streptophyta; class Magnoliopsida; order Apiales; family Araliaceae; genus Aralia; species Aralia elata. The sequence continues at coordinate 26,369 of JAVJAP010000068.1, forward strand.
ACTAATATTATATTAGTAGGACACGATAACATAAATGTATTTGAAAAATCAAATAGTCAAAAAGTGCAGATGTACCACATATTCTAACTGTAGTTGATATCGACTACTGATTTTGTGACTTGGTATATCATCATACAAAGAATCTATGAGTATAACTCTCCATTGCTTAATATCTACGACAAACAAAAAATAATGTTCGTTTTTATGGTTAACCGGGAAAAATGCAAAATCACAACCGACAAATCCGGTTGTTGTCCCAGGTTGAAAAAATACGGAGACACCTCGAAAATGTCAAATTTATTCTTCTGTGGCATCGAGATGATGGTGTAAGAATTGAACCATTATGGTAGTAGTAGGAAAAAATAGCAAGGCATGAAATAAAAATTGTCCCGCTCATATCGACCTCGTTGTAGACGTTCCTCACGTAACTTCAACAAACTAAGATACGCGTCAATTATCTGATCCCATATAAGGTTCCCTGTCCTAAGCGATATTACGTCCTTATGCTCCAATCTATACTCATCATCGAGACCTATATGAGGAAATTGTGATTGGTCCACCATATCCGAAAATCAATTAGCATTAGCCAATCCACCTTCTGTACCTTCAATGGTTTGAGAGGTTCTTTTTTAAACATGCACGACTGGTCCACCCGTAGCCACAAGCCACAAAGGAAGAATATTATACACGTCATCCACCCCACTATATATAGGCTCAGAATGTGATTCAGTAACTTGTATTTCTTTGAGTATTGTAATCAATTGCATAGCCTTAATTTGTTCCATACTCTTAAAATCACTAGTATGACTGATTGATATATGTAAGGGGGTGAGGTTTTAACTGCATTTTGGGTTCCTCCTTAAACTCCAAATGGGAGCTCGGGCCGATAGGGGGATCCTTAACTGAAAGGATCATAATCGGAGAAGGGCATATCTTGTGTGAATTGATCTGGTGGAACGTTGGAGATAGTGTCTTTGGGATCTTGAAATCCCCCCCGATTTACTTCATTAAAAAGTATCGACCTTGCATACCACTCCTCATATATATGGCGAGGGTTGTGTATGGGTGGTACTCGCAAGATATTACGCATGAATGCTCAAGTCGAATTAATCTATAATGAAAATGTACATATGATTAAATAATCCTAAAAATATGTTGGTAAAGTTTTAAACAAAATTATCAACCTTAACACTTACAAGGTTCATAACTTTGTACTGATCAAATACGCCACGTGGAGTGTATGACTCATCTGGGATAAGTTGTGGTTGGCTAATTCTAGTACGGGTCATCTGTCGATACCACTTCAGATAATCAACCAAAGTAACACACTATCTGGTTACCACCACAAAGTCCAGAAGAATGTCTTGTCATGTGTACCACGTGGCAATATAATTTCCCCACTCCTCAATATAATTGATTGTGCGGATCCTTTCTTGCTTCTATCTCAGTTCGATCATATTTACCGGAGCCTCGAAAATATCTTGTAATTTCCCAACTTGTCTCAATACCCGATCTAGCATTTGAAATTCTAAAACATCCAACCAAATTAGGGGAATACGTGAGGTCCTACCATACCAAGCTACTTTGTTATTTTCTAGAGGCAAAATAGAGATCTATAAGGGGGGTGAATAGATCTTTAAAAACGTTTTCACTTATTTAAAGATCAATTACCAGATAATTAATTTGTTCAATTAATTTAGCACAACGGAATATTAGTTTAAAATCCCCTTAAAGATATAATGAAATCTCAGTTCTAACTTTAGTTCTTATGGATGTAAGTCACTTTGCAGATATAACAGATATATATATATATATATATATATATATATATGACAAAATGTAAATAACTGAATAGTAAATGACTGTGACACCCCCAAATCCGGGTACTTCAATCCCACAGATTTGGTGTTCAATATTCCATACTTTCATGAATAACTACTCATGATAAGAGATAATATAAATTAAGTTAAATGAAAAATCTTCCCACAAAAGGGTTACATCTCTAATCTCTTAATCAAACAAATCCCAGGTTATCTAACCTTTATTACATCAATGCGGAATTAAAAACAGAAAATTAAATAAGTCTTTTTACAATAAAACATCAAATAAATAACAAGTCTTTAACTACTTCTGCATCTTGCCCTTTCCCTTACTTGTGGACGGCTCGTCCAACTTTTCTGTCTTAGCTGCAATGTTCAATGCAAGAGTAAGCAAACAATTGCCCACAAGTATGATAACAATAATAGTTTAATAATCAATGAAATAGATTTCAACTGAGGTATTGTGGTTTTTTTCTAAATTCAATCAATAACTAATTGAGACATGAAAGCTTAATAGAACGCTTGGCTCAAGAATTGAATATAAAATTCAAGCTTTAAAATTGTATCTGAGGGTTATAAGACCTCGAACTATGTCCTAGGTTAATAAGTATTTCTACCATAACCTTTAACAGTCTTAAAGACTATGGACCATCCATCTTGTACTCAGGGGGATCAGCCCTTTGTACAATGTATTGTGCACAAACATTTTAACGCTGTTGCATAATTAATCCCCTATATTAGGGTTGTTCATCTCAGTTTAGCATCAGAATCCATACCAAAAGGAACTTGGTTTGGAACAATTTTAAAATATTCTAAGTCTTTAGAACGCTCATCAACTAAGGACTAGCTGAATCAATAAGGGTTTGCTAGTCACTAAAACATTCGATTCAACAATAAAGTTGTACAATAGAATTTATGTTTGAAGCTTGAATAACGATCAAATAACAAATGACTAGAACAAAATGTAAGCATTTGATATTATAACAACCTTGCTTGAATGATAATAAGCTAAGGTTAATAGGCTTGCTCTACGGAAGTAAACTTGCTTTAAATGAAATAACAAGATTAAGGGAGGAAAAACTTGTCTCGCACGTAGATTACAGATTTAAATTCACGTTCCTTAATCAACCTATACATTTTAATTATAAAACGGTAACAATAATTAGTTACAGAATTATATGCATTTTAGAATTTGTTCTTATCCCATTTCATTTAATATATCAAATGTCATTTGATATTCATTAAATATTTGCTTACCACTCATTGTAGTATCTTATTTATTATTAAATACATTAATCTAAGTTTTAATCATGTACACGACAACATAGCAGGATTACAAAAAAAATAAAAAAAAACTTTTCAGTTAATGTTCCACCGCCGGGGCGGCGAATTCCTTCACAAACTCTCGTCGGGGCGAGCTCCCGCCGGGGCGAGAGAACTAAGTCATTTTTACCGCCGGGGCGAGAACTCCAGTACATTTCTACCGCCGGGGGGGGGGGGGGGGTAGAATCGGCAGTCATCTCCTACAGTTCGCGAACCAGTGACATTCTAGGCCAAAATTTTCAAATTCTACCATCCAACACATAAATTAAACATACCCATACATCAAACATATTATAAAACAATTACCCAACATGTTTCTAAACATTCTAACCATTATAATACACATAATCAACCAATTAGAACCCAAAATTCTCTGTTTAAGCAAAATATTCATGTTTTATCCATTTAAATGAAATCAATCACTGTAAATTCATCTCTAAACCATTTTAATCCATTCTACTTACATTCTTTTCGTTTTTCATTATATTATCATAATCAAATGTCAATTTACCGATTAATAATCAATTTGAGCATCAATTTTCATACATATATGTCATACATGAAAATAAAACTCTGTAAAACCAAAAACTAAATTTTAAAGCATGCTTTCATGGATTAATACCTACAAATTGGTTTACAACCATAATATAATCACTAGTATATGCATATTAACAATTACAACCAAGTAATTTATACATTGAGCAAATAATTTCATATGCAGCAAAGTAAAAAGAAATACAGTGAAGAACTTTTAAAAAGGATTATACCTTTAAGCTAAACAAGATGATTTCTTTAGCTTAGCAATTCTCTTCCTTCTCCTCTCAATCCACAGACTTTTCAAACTCTCAATTTTCTCTCTTCTCAAACTCTGCTCTTTGTTTTTTTTTCTTCTTTTCTAAGTTGAACAAATAAACTGATAAAGCCTTCAAATAAAAACTGATGAAACATAATCACGTATTTTAATTTTAGAACATCAGTTACACAATTCAAAAGCCATAAGGCTATGTTTGGCAATTACAATTAAAAACAAACTCTTTTTACTAACCAAGAGTCACAAGGCTTTGTTTGGTTTACTCAAAATAAAAACCCTTTCTCATTTATTATAATAACTCATTATACTATATAGTTTTAATTGTCACACTTTTAATTTAATTAAACTTATTATTAAATAAATTCAATTAAACCTTACTAACTTAATTAATAATTTCTATTTAACCCATAACAATATCACCGAATAAATTATCTTATTCAAATAAATCCCTTATTCAAATAAATTATTTAATCATCTAATTTAATTATTAAATTAAATTAGAATAATCACATCAAATCACATTTAAATAATGTTAGAAGATATAATCTTATCCCATGCATTAGGGATCTTGTCCCATAAATTAAGGGAGCACTACCCATAAATTAAGGGTGCACTATCCATAATTTATGGAAGCACTACCCATAAATTAAGGGAGCACTAAACTAGTATATAAGCCAATGTAACTCAATGTAAATTAGATGAGAGAAACAATGTAAATGTTTATATGAGAAGTATTAATGGAGAAACCCAAAATTAGTTTCTCTCTTCCAAAATCAGTTTCTCTCTTTCTACATGGTATCAAAGCTTGTTCCTTATTCTTTGGCAGAAAGCACTATTCACAGGCACTGTAGCGGTGCACTGTTCATCGGAGCTATCGACGGTTCGCTGGTACTGTTCATGCGGGGCAATGTTCACCGGCACTGTAGCAGAGCACTGTTCACCGGCCTCTTAATTTTTTCTTTTCTGCTACCATTCTTATTCACTCAGAAAACTAGTTAAACATAAACAAATCTCTATGAAGAAATTGAGACCATAATGATCTTTTGCCGACGATTTTTTCCAGCGATCTTCTTTGTTGCTACTGTACTGGTTTAAAATTCCATGTCTCTTCTAACATGGTATCTTCCAACATGGTATCCATTGTTGATGTTTCTTCCAACATGGTATCCATCGTTGATGTTTCTTCCTACATGGTACCATTATTGATGTTTCTTCCAATATGGTATCCATTGTTGCGCTTGTTATTAGCGCGTATCCATTCTTGATGTTTCTTCCAACATGGTACCATTATTAATGTTTCTTCCAATATGGTATCCATTGTTGCGCTTGTTACTAGCGTGTATCCATTGTTGATGTTTCTTCCAACATGGTATCCATTGTTGCGTTTTATTGACTTTCTTTCAAGCTTAGTTTTGTGGTTGCACATGGGCTGATTTCCAGTACATTGCAGCTGCTTTTCTGCGTGTGGGGCCTGCTTATGGGCTTGGTAGTATTTCTTCTCATGCAGATTTTATGGAGAGATGTTGTGTTGTTCATGTGTGTTGAGCATAATTTGCAGTCACGTGGACCTAAATAATTGATATCCTTTGAAAAGTTTATTCTCCTCGGATATATATTGTACTCATCTTTTACATGGCGGAACAAAGTGGTGCTAGCAGTGAAGTTCATATCCGTAGCATGGGACAACAAGCTGTTTCATCTATTCAGTTTCAAGTTGGGTATGCGAAACACCTATACACCAACTTGAGGGGGAGTGTTAGAAGATATAATCTTATCCCATGCATTAGGGATCTTGTCCCATAAATTAAGGGAGCACTACCCATAAATTAAGGGTGCACTATCCATAATTTATGGAAGCACTACCCATAAATTAAGGGAGCACTAAACTAGTATATAAGCCAATGTAACTCAATGTAAATTAGATGAGAGAAACAATGTAAATGTTTATGTGAGAAGTATTAATGGAGAAACCCAAAATTAGTTTCTCTCTTCCAAAATCAGTTTCTCTCTTTCTACAAATAACATTTAATATAATTACACTTAACATGAACTATTCCATAATAACTTTTATAAATTATTTATTTTACTCAATAAATAAATTAACAAAAATATTTATATAACACAATAAATATTTTTATTTATTCACAAAAATCGCTTTCGTTACATCCTTCCCTCCTTAAAAGGATTCTGTCCCCAGAATCACAATGCAATTAATTCGCCCGTTACAATGACACAAAAGGCAGCTTTTAAGTGGTTCGAAGACTAAATAACTCCTAGTCCACTCTTCTACTTCAACAAGTAGGAAATCCACTAAGGATGGGTCACTAAGACTAGATCACTAAGATCTATTACAACTGAATCACTTAGATTACTTCGAGTTACTTAGTCTCGACAATGGTCACTCAGACCAGGTCACTTAGACTAGGACACTTAGTCCAAGACACTTAGAACTCTTTGAGTCACTTAGTCTCGGTATAATTGTCACTAAGACCAAGTGAATCACAAATGACTGTTGATTGATGTGCTGCTAAGCTTTGCAATGAGGCTTGACTTCTTCTGGTACTTAGCAGCTTTGAAGGGATCATCTTTGAGGTGCTGCTAAGCTTTGCAATGAGGATTGACTTCTTCTGGTACTTAGCAGCTTTGAACACATCTTAAGTCGTAGAGTAGAGCTTGCTCTACTTTTGGTAGAGGTTTCACTTTGTGTTCTTGATGATTCGTACTTAGATTTAAGTCCTCGTACGCTTTTATAAAACCTTCAGAAATTGTCACGCTGGAGAGTTCCCATTGGTGCATTTAATGTTCTGAGCCAAAGATATTCTCTGATGATGACTTTAGAGTAGCCGGACAGGTTTCTTTTGACCCTAACACGTCCCATCAGTCCGTAGTCTCACCTACCTCTTGTGAGAGGTGACATATCTCTAATATAGCAGTTTAGACATACAATTTTATTTGATTATCACATTTAAATTTGAAGATGGTGAGAAACGGTCTTAAAATCTTTGCTCTGCTCTGTTCTGAATTTGTTAGTCATATGACAGTTCTGACATTCTCTTCAGCCTTGACTGATCGTTGAGGTTGATAAAGAACGTAGAGTCTTAACTTAGGTTACTTAACGTTCTGAACACTACAAAATCGTTCTACAAAATGGAAAGTTGTTCTATGATCTGTTCTATGAATTGCTTTCTACGATGTTAGAGCAGACTCTGCGAACTTCTCCTTTACACTGCGATCTCAGTTTTGGCATTACAACTCCGAAGGCAGCTCTACAGTTCTGAGGGTAGACTCTACGATTCCGACTTCAATTCTGAGATGACTTTGCAGCTCTGCTATCTTTCTTATGATGCTTCACAAACACTTAGAGTACACTTCTTACAACAATTACATTACGAATAAACAGAATAACTCTACGATTTCTTTGGCAGCTCTTCAAAGATTGATTCACTCTGCGAAAGCATATATTATGATTAGCTCTTTATGAAAGTTTACTTTATATTGCTGGAGTTGACTTCTTCTATCTAGTCTTTTCAATACGATCTTTGCTTAGCCCTGCGATTCTCAATTTACTTTACAGACTGATATTTACTTCAAGACTTGGAGTGAATGAAAGAGCTCTGTGATCGAGCATTTGATGTGCTACGAAACTGTGTTAACTCTGCGACCCAGAAGAACCTTCGAACTGGGTATAGTTACTATACGAGCGATTTGGGCCTATTAGCTTTGCATTAAATTTTCTCAATAAGTTCAACATAACACATTTGATCTTTCTATTCTAAGTCTTTGTACATCATTTCATCATTAAGGACTTTACAAAACTTACTGGTACAAATATACATTAATCACATTAAATCATACTTGCACATTCTAACAATCTCCATAAGATCAACCTAACATATTTGATCTTTCTATTCTAAGTCCTTGTACATCATTTCATCATTAAGGACTTTACAAAACTTACTGATACAAATATATATTAATCACATTCATCATCAAATCAAACATACAGACTCTAACAATCTCCCCCTATTTGATGATGACAAAACAAACAGATTTATAATATTCAACAATTTAAAATGCATTTTCTTGGAATTTAAATATGACTTAAAATATAGTAAGCCACTGTATTACTTGTGCAAAATGATGAATTCATTAATCAAAAGTATGATTTGTACAAAGCATGAAAGATTTTAGATATAGCAAACAAAATATTTACTTACTATACTACCTTCAGTTATCTTATTCTTCTTTTTTCTTCTGCTTCTACTTCTGCTTCTGATTTCAAGATTGCTTCTTTTCTTTATGATTCCTCTTTGCAATTCTTTAACTGAATCCCTTGGTTGACGATTCTTCATAATTGCTTTCTTCTCCCACTGCTACATGCTGTTGATTCTTCCTTTCTTTTCTCCCCCTAACCTACTAGTTGTTACTTAACATTTTCTTTCCCCCTTTTTGCTTCTCCCCCTGACTCTGTTTTCTCCCACTAACTTCCTAACTTTGTTTTTCCCTTTTTATTCCATTTCTCTTCTCCTAACATCTTTTCACTTCTCCCTTTGACATTTGTAACTTCTCTTATTTCTGTTTATCCCCTATTATTGTTTCTCCCCCTTTTTGTCATCAACAACTTTAGAGAGAAGTATGACTGTATGAACATGTGGTTTGGATTCTTGATTTTGTGGTTGTGCAGGAGATAAGAGATGTACATGTGATTCTTTGAATGATCTTTGTTTAGATGGAACATGAATAAAAGCTTTGGTTTTATCAATATCAATCGTAGTGTTTTGAGACTCTACGATCATAGAGTTTATTTTGATTTCATCATTCGTAGAGTGTGGAGACTTTACGATCAAGAATTTTGGTGACTTTGCACGGTCAGTAGAGTGTTGAGACTCTACGACTGGGAAAATGGTATTTTGAACATCGCTCGCAGAGTGTTAAGAATCAACGAACGGAGAGATATTATGAGTTCATTATAACAGACTGGGGTATGAGGTTGCTTGGAGATCGTAGAGAGAGAGACTCTACAATTTCTTTATTGCAATCAAAGAATGGAGGAATAGATGAATTTGAACGAATGAAAGATAAAGGAACAAAAGTACCTTTATAATTTTTATAAGCTTTAAAGTGAGAAGAGTTGCAGATAAACTTTGAGGCATAAGAGAGAACCTTTGGAAAATTCTGAGCTATTAGCTTTAGATTTGGAAATCTTGAATAGCACCAGCTGATGAAGCTCTAGTCTCCTAAAGTAACAGCTTACAACAACGACATCATTGGTAAAAAGTAAAGTAGTTGCTCACTCTCAGGATCATAGAGAGTGGCGCTTCTGTCTACTTCAATGTCATGGAAGCTGCTGAATAATTCTTCAACACTCATGGAGACCACGCATATCTTCCCATTTCCAGATCCAATCCATCTATCAAGAAGGCGAGCATTTGGATCTTCCATACTTTCAAGTACTATACGCCTCCTTATTCCTTGAGATGTAGATGGTATTGAGGAAGGGGTTACATGATAGTCAATGGGTTGCTCCCCCTCGAAGTCAGGATCCTCTAGCTTCACTATTGATGGATCAAATACTAAATTGACGTTCTCTACAACTTCTTATTGATTCTCATCTCTCTCCTCTTCTCCTTTTCTGCTTTCTTCTTCTTTATTTCTTCCTTTTCAGCCATCTTGCTTAACTTCTTTTTTTTCTTCTTCTCCTTTGGCTCAGGACTTAAAGCCTTTACAGTCTGTTCATCTTCACCTGCTTGGGACTCTGGCTCATCAGCCATCACAGCTAATTCTTCAACATTTACATGAGGCTCTAGTGTGGCACTACAAGAAAATGGCCTAACAACGACCAAGACTATCAGCGACCGCCATTTTCGGTCGCTAATGCTCGTAATAGCGGCCGCTATTAGCGACCGCATGTGGTCGCTAGTCGGTACCTGATTTAATTTTATCGCCTAAAATTTGGCGCAAATGTTTGGCGGGGAGGCTATCTGCGATCGATTATAAACAGCGACCGCAAACGATCGCTAATACAGCCCCGTCAATAAAAAACAGCGACCGCACAAAGTCGTTATTAGCGGTCGCTGATGTATTTTAATCTTAAACAATCGAACAGTCCCAACTCAGACGAACAGAAGAAGAAGAAGAAGAAAGGAAGAGGGAGAGGGAGAAGAGAGAAGACAGGGAGAACATATCCCGGCTGGACGCCGCCCACGCCACCTCACCGACTATCTGCACCATCACCGCCCACCGCCCACGCCTGCACCCCACCGAGCTAAGGTAAGAACTCACTGATTCCAAATCTTCAATCATTATTCCTTGTTGATTCTTACTGTCTTCTCTATCTAGAAACTTTTTGCAGGACAAATTGGATCTTATAAATACAATTCCTTTTTTTTCCCTTGCTTCTGATGTAATATCAATCGTGTATACAGTTCTTTTTTTTCCCTTGCTTTTGAAATCGTGTATACTAATTTCATGCCACTTATCAGGACTTTCGTCTTTGATTCTTACCTAGGTCGATTCTGAACCATTGGCCTTGGTTCCATTGCCAGTCAACAGTTAATTTTACTTCTATAATCTCTCTCTCCAGATTCTTAATTATTATTATACAGTAATTTTTTTGATGGGCAAAAGATTCAATTATTTTTAGGTCGTCCTTATGATTTTTTGCATAATTATTGGGGATATGGTGTGAACTGCCTCTTTGAACATAAAGGAATACTTTTGCGTAATTGGAAAGAATTCATAATATATCAACTGATCATACCCTGTGTACACATCACATTGTGTCGTCAATTCTATTACATGTTTGAAATACCCATCTTTACTATGTATATATATATACATATATATATATATATATATATATATATATATTCATGAGCCTAAACAAGTTTTGTTCTACGAAATCGGCTTTTAATACTCCCTCCCCCAAATTTACTCTTCATTTTTTATGAGTTTGTTTGAAGTGCAATTGTGGCTGGAATAGATCATAAATTTTGCTCCAAGTGGGGTAAAATTAGATGCCTAAAGGGCCTTAAACAAGATGAACTGCATTATTTATCCATAGGCACAATTGTTTACAGTTGTGAAAATTAGTTATGGAATAGTATAGTTTTATGAAATGGTTGAGATAATTGGTTGCTTAAGAATGAGTATAATGGTGTAATAAATAATAGTGATAATGATAACGTATAATGAAATAATATGATCATGATAATAGCGATGATGTTATTTCAGCTAGATCAAGATAGCAGCGAGTATAATGCATAATGCTTGTGCCTCTTTTTGATGTCGTAAGCTTCCTACTTATATCAAAAGAGAAAAATAATATTTCACTTTCGCCAATCTAGAGTAATAATGAATCAAATAACATCGTGTATCGTAAAATTCTATTATAAAATACTTGAATAGCTAACTAACTAGCTCATAGTAATAAAGTACATCCGTAAAACTTGAATTTGTGGGAGCTAATATAGAGTTGTAGATAAACAATAGTAACGGCTATCAACTGATAAAATATCAACTACAAGGTACTTATAACTTACCAACCCAAACACCAGTTCAAACCCTTGTGCCGCAAACCCTTGATAGAAAATGTTGAGGAAAGTACACAAATGATCACCTCCTGATCAAGTGCTTTGAGGTACCAATAATTCGTAATGACGAAGATTAAGAATTCAACCAAGGAACTTCAAAAATGTTAAAATAAAATATGAGACTAAACTAATATATGTATAAATCTTAGACTTACTATACTTAGCCTTCAAGGTTTGGTACATTTAACCCAAGACATAGCATAATAATCGCACAAAAGTAAGACATAACAGTCGAAATTTACTTTGTTTTTCTCATATACAAAGTTATCATAGTATGCAAGTTATATTGCAACATGACATATTTAAGCATAGAAGCATGTTTGAGGCATTCATTTCACTATATAAGCAAGTAGACATGATTTGGACTTTAATTCATAGCTAGTATGCCTTGACACCAAAACAACCCCTACTTGGTCATTTAATCAAACAGTTGGTGAGTATGATTTTTGGTTTTCATGAAACACTTATTTTCCTATCCGTTTACCAGCCTTTTGGCTTAATTTATCAATGAATCATCATTTAATCTAGCACAACAAAAATAATAGCAATTCACAACCACAAGATTATTCTTATAACAGTTACTTATAATTAATTAAGCCTATTTAAGAAATTAGCATGGTATCTAAGTTAATTCCAAGCCATGCTATAATCAACATCTAAACATACAAATAGGCATTTGATGACTGTTAAATCATATAGATATAGTGTTGGCCGAGCCTACACTCTTAAACTTGACCATTAACAAAAATAGTCTCCTTACAAGCATTTTATCGAACATATGAACGGCAGTCCAATAATCACACTACATGCTTACGTAGACATATATATGTAAAGCACATATCTCCATCATATCCCAATCTTAAGCCTCATGGACCCTCCATGGTCCCTAATTTAATCAACAACCACAATAACACAGCCACAATAATGCTTATGCAATTAATAAAATCACTAACAGTCTGTTTATCTACACAAAAAATGAAATGGGAATGGAATAAAAATAGAATGGCCTGAGTATGTATACCTTGCTGGCCTTTAGAGAATGACGGTGCTGAGCTTAGATGTTTTGCTCTTTCCTTCTCCTAGCCGAGCTCTCTCTTTTACTCTAAATGCTACTGTTTTTGAAGCTTAGTAAGATGGTATCTCTGATTGAAACTCAAGTGCATTGTATGGCCATATATGGCTGAAATATGGCTAGAAATCATTGCTCTACTCCTGCTACTACACTGCCCTGACAGCCTAAGTTAGTTAGCCCCTATTTGGTTCAGCTGATACACTCCCCCTTGGCCTCTTTTAGCTTCTACCCAGCCCCTACATTAACCTTTATAGAGCTTTCTTACACAGCCTAGTTGGCCCCTGAATTAGCCCCTACCCAGCCACTCTATACATTGTAGCCTCTAACTGAATTACTAATAAATAATTAACTGAATTGCCAAACCATGACACTGCTTATTCCCATTAGGCTAAAACAGTACTCTGCTCACTTTCTTTCCTTCATGGGCTGCCAAAATGGACTAAGGGAGGGGCTGAGTTTTGGGTTTTGTGTTTGGGTCTAATACAAGTATCTAATGTTATAATGACCCATAACACTTGGAGGTAACCTTGCAAGCATACATGGCTTAATTTATTTACTATGGTCCATTATTTAACATGTCTCTTATTATTGTCTACATAAATTTACAGTTCCCATATTTATTTCTAATTCCACAGATACAAGCTATGTGGCTTATTATCGCATTTAACGAATTGCTAAAAGGTAACTTTTGTTGCATTACAAAAACAATTAATGAAAGTGTTTAAATCATAATACAATAACTTCATTAAACACAGACATAGCCGTAATTCGAGAATGTATCCAATTTAAGCCATGTTGGCTTTCCTTTTCATTCTTAATATTTATATACCATTATAATAGGGTATATTCATTCTACCTCTTTTATCATGTATAAGTATAACTTGAGATACTTAATAAATTATTAAGTATTAAATAATTCTAATGCCATAACAATTAAGTATAAACAAATAATAAAAAAAATTATACTCAAAATTTGTCATTATAATAATTAAATATTATATGAAATTTTCTGTGTCATTATAATTTCTACCCAAAATAATTTCTGAATATTATTAATTCACAAATACGGGGCGAATACGGATTGAATACAGAAAGAATATGAAGAATATTATGAGTATAATGTATAATATAATACGAGAATTATACTGTAGATTATACGAGATTGATACAAGATTAATACAAGGTATAATACGAATAGATTACAAATATTATACGAAGTATATACAAAAGAAATGTGTATAAATATTTAAGTATTATACTAATTAGTTGAAATCAAACTAGTATGTAACTGAGAATTCAAGTGATTTGCTTTCGACCAATCACGATCAAGTATGGCTATCCATATGAAATGGTTTAGACTAATCAGAGCTGAGCTAGACAATACCAAGTTAGTGTAACCAAACTAGGGAAAGAAAACCTAGTTAGACTAACTAATTAGTAACTAAATCCAAGAAATTAAATTGAAATGGACCAATAAAAACCAAGGAAAGCTAACTGGGGATCCAAGTGAATTATTTTTGACCAATCGTAGCAAAGGATGATGTAAGCATAATGTGGCATGACACAAGGCTCAAAGAAGTACAAAGATTATGTCATCATGATGTCATGATGATGTTTCCTGGTGGAAGATATTTTGTGGTTTAAAGACCATTATACCCTAACTTAGAAAATCCTATAAATAAAGAGCTTAAGCTCATTAGTTCTTCACCAATTTCCAAAGCAAATTTCTTATATTCAAGGTTATAATCAAGAATTAGAAAGAGAGAGTTTTTGTGAGTTTTAGTAATTGCGAAGAAATAGTTAAAGCTCACAACTACAAGAGGTAAAATCCTTAGTCATTATTATGTTCATTTTTCTTTCATATTATAGTCTTTAAGCCCAAGAACATAAGTCGTGGCTATGTATGATTTTTGTTCTCCGTGTCCTTCATAAGTTCTTGAGCAAGTAGTTGTTATGTTCAATTTTATATAATAGTATAGTAGAAATCACAAGAACACAAGTCGTTACTATGTTCAGTTTTCCAACTCAGTGTTTCTTCATGTGTCCAAATTATTTCATCTATAAGAACCTTAAGCTCAAGAACATAAGTCGTGGCTATGTATGATTTTTGTTCTCCGTGTCCTTCATAAGTTCTTGAGCAAGTAGTTGTTATGTTCAATTTTATATAATAGTATAGTAGAAATCACAAGAACACAAGTCGTTACTATGTTCAGTTTTCCAACTCAGTGTTTCTTCATGTGTCCAAATTATTTCATCTATAAGAACCTTAAGCTCAAGAACATAAGTCGTTACCATATACGATTTTTCGTTCTTCGTGTTCTTGAGCAAAAGTCATAAATATTACATAAGTAGGTTTATGATTTTATTATTTTCTTATTACCGAAGGTAATTAAGTGTTAGAACATGATAACATTGTTGGTTCCCAAGGACACAATAATGATCTAGAAGGGGGGGGGGAGGTTGAATAGATCATTAAAACTTTTTATATTCATTGATGAAAGTATAACAGTTAACAAAATCAATTCATGCACAGCAGAATAATCATTAATAACCCCTTCATAGATTCAAGCATAATCTCAGTTCAGTGAGTAAATCTTCGATATAATTGACAGTAGGTATAATAGTTAATGTACATAAGGTAAATGACATAAAGTAAATAACACAGGAGGTTTTAAGTGGTTCGGAGACTGAATAACTCCTACTCCACTCTTCTACTTCAACAAGTAGGAATCTACTAAATGTTTTAGTCACAAAGACAAGGACTCTACGCCTTCCTCAAGTCCAACAGACAAGAGTTATTTTTAGCCACAAAGGCAAGGATCCTATGACCCTCCTCAAGTCCCGCAGACATGGATCCTCTGACCCCTCTTGAGTCCCGCAGACGTTGAGTTATTTTTAGTCCCTCGGACAAGGATCCTATAACCCTCTTCAAGTCCAGCAGACTTGGAAACCTAGTTCACAAAGAACCCTTCAAGGCCAGCAGCCTTGGAACCTGTAGACTAAGCCCAACAGACTTAGAATCTCTTGTACCCTCTGGTACTCAGCAAGTCCAGCAGACTTGACTTTGTTTAGTCACTTAAGACAAGGACGCCTTGCCCTCTTTGGTGTGTTGGTGGTTTGTTGGGTTGTGCTGCCAAGATAAACTTTGTTCTTCTTCATCTTTAGGTACTTGGCAGCTGCTAGTGATCTTCTTCTGGATGCTACTGATGATGGTCGTTGAAGTCCTTCCTTCTTCTGGTACATAGCAGATGCAGATGATCACTTCCATTGAACACTGCTTGACTTGTCCAAGTCACTTCTTTTTCTGTTCAGCCCATAGTGTTCCTTGCTTGATCATAGAGTTGTCCGTTCTGGATTTGGTTACTCTAGATCTTGGCTTCTTGGTCATTCTACTCTTAGCTCATATGCCAGCTCTTTGGCATACCTCTCATGTCGTAGTGAAGCTTCTAGCTGATAGTGCAGTTTGTGTTCTAGCTCTCTTGCTTACTGCGTTCCAACTCACTCATTCGAGTGTTGTTCCTCTCTTTTGTAGTTCTCTATTTTCTTCCCGTTGGAAGCTTGCCGTTGATATCTTCCCGTTGCACTAGTTTCCGTTGGAGACTAACTTTCTGCAGATTTGTTTATTATATCACTGAGTATTTTACTTCCCTAAGTCTGCTAGTGATGGCTGAGTCAGCATCCATTAGCTGGTACCAAGATAGTGGAGTCACATGCGCTGTTTGTTGACTGCTGCAGATATGACTGTTTGAGCTCCACTCAAATTGGTTACATATTATACTCCTTTATTTATTCAGCCGCTCATCTTGGAATAGCAACCCTGAGTGCCCTAATATTCTTAATCCAGCTGGCACTTTCTTACTTGCTCTACGATCATCTTAGGCGTAGCCTGAATCTTTGATCGTAGAGTGAACTGCTTGCTTCTAACTGAAGATTGTTTCCTTTGATCGTAGAGTTTACTGCTAACTTAAGTTGTGGCCTTGTGCTCTCTTGCAGTTCGTAGAGTGGCTGATTGTACTTACATTGCTCTTTGATGTGCTTCTTACTATACTGCAGTCTGTCCTTCCTTATGCTCTGTGATATCCATTTAGCTTTTCATCCCAGAGCATAGCACTTAGGATCTTTGTTGAGCCATTGCTATAGTGTGCCTATCATAGAGGATTGCTCTATTGTTCTTTAGGTGTTGACTCTACTTTTGTGTCATAGAGGACAACTCTATGATCTTCTTGTTTGCTGTGGCACCTTTGATAAATAGGACTGCTCTACTTAATCTTCAGACATTCTTCCTTTTGTCATAGAGTGTTGCTCTATGATACTTTTTGCTTTTGTTTCGCTGAGACTGCTTGAGTGCTTCTATTGTCTTAGACTCAGTTCTACGATCACTTGATCTTGCTGAACTTTCCCTCTCTACGACCTTTGTCTTTAATGCAGGTCTAGAGTCTTGATGGATCGTAGAGTGATTACTTGACAAATCCTTTGATCTCTGTTATGGCTTGATGCTTTGGTTCTGCTCAGAGATCTTGCTATATCTGATAGCTCATGTTCAGCTTGCTTGGAAGTCTTGAAGATTGCCACTTTATCTTTGAGTGCTTCAGCAGTGACTGCTCTACGTTGTTACTTGATTGCAGACTGATCATGGGGATCTTAGAGTGGCTAGCTTTAGATTGACTCTACGAACCCATGTTAGCACGATGATCTTCTTTTCGTAGTGTGCACTCTACGAACCTGAGTAAGCTCTTTGTTCTGCCGAGCCATACTCTATGATTGCCTTGCATGCTCTGCGTTGACATGCGCAGCTCTATGATGCCCGGTAAATGCTGCCGAATGATCTCTACGATCTTCCGATCCTGTTACTGTGCTTGCCTGGCAGACTCTACGATCTTGGAATTTAGCACTGCAATGCCGAAGCAACTCTTCGTCCTGCCGAGGTGACTCTTCGTCCTGCTGAGGTGACTCTACGTCCTGCCGAGGCAACTCTACGTCCTGCTGAGGCAACTCTACATCCTGCCGAGGTTTTACATTTTCTTGGCAGACCCTGTGATGACATACTTGGCTCTGCGATGTTGACTGACTGTTCTACGATCCTTCACTTAGTCAGTGCAATGCTCTACGATCAGCCTGACCCTTGTTTGTACATATGTCATTACAGTACATAAGATCAACCTAAAAAGTTTGATCTTTTTCTATTCTATTCTAAGTCCTTGTACATCATATTCATTTAAGGACTTTACAAGACCTAATATTACAAACATGCTTTGATCAGATAGATATTCATTCATCTTAGATCAACCTAACATATTTGATCTTCTAAGTCCTTGTACATATATTTCATTTAAGGACTTTACAGGTCTTTATCAGTATGAATGTTTTTCTTATCATTTTGTCATCAATCAAATCACATATAATGAATAATGGCAATCACATGCAGATCTTATAGTATTCTCCCCCTATGATAATGAGTGTAACAATCGCATGCTGATTCCCAACAAACATAACATTTTGATGCTTGTGGTATCATGTTTTACCAAATGAAATGAAGAAATTATGAATAAAATCATACTTCTGACCTTTCTGCCCATTTTCTGAATATTTAACGTCAGAATCTACTTCTGAAATTTAAAAGAATGTTGTAGAGTGGGAAATTTTAATGAATTTAGGCTCAAGAATCACCCAAAAATATTTTGAAATGAAAAAGTTATGGCAGTTTCCGTAAAGGACGTTAAAGTCGAAAAGTTTAAGGGGGCTCTCGGATTTAAAGGCTTAAAAGTGACTTTTTGAGCTAGCCACTTATCTTAGTAATTTCACCTATGGAAATAGTTTTAACAAGTTATAAAACACTTATTATGGAGTAAAATTCGATGAACTAACATTCGGGTACACGTAACCCATTATGTAGGGTTTTAAACGTTTACCGGAAAACCCTACTTTCGATTCGAGACAAGTCTTCTATCCTAAACCTATGTGCAACTATTTCTAAGCTTGTTCATATGTGATAGTTGATATGTGAAAGTATATGTATGAAAGCCTTATGTGATGTTAAGTAGGATATGATGATTAAATGTTTAATGATATGTTATGCCATATATGATTATGTTCTATCATTGAGCATGAGTTAACATGATCGTTAACTGAAAGTTATGTCAAGTCAAACATGTTAAAGTTTATATGAAAGTATAAACTGTCTATGTGTTATTTGATAGGCTTGCTGAGCCGTAGTGCTCATTCTTGCGAATAAAACTTAAATTGCAGTTATGAAGAATGATAAGAAGATCATGAATGTAAAGAAGAAGCGTAGACTAGGTTCATATTTTATTTACTTGTATTTGTATGAAGTCATAATGACTGTTGTAATACGAACAAGCCGAATATTATGAAATGATATTATTATTATCATCAAATGTTGTTATGTCTTTACTTTGATATAACTTAGAATTGTTAAAGAACTATAAATCTGAGTGAGGGTATTGGTAATATGGACTGATCATGTTATGCCGATACTTTGAACTTCAGATAGATAGTAAAATATTAATACTGTATGGATAAAGAACTATAAATCTAAATGAGGGTATTGAATAACATTGTAAGTGTGACGCCCCCAAAATAGGTCCATACAACCCATTTTGAGTCGCCAATATACAAATACAATTACGAATTTTCCTATTTACAACTAATAAGTGTTGTGCAAAATACGACAACACAATACAAATACGTCTTAAATTCTCAATACATTTATTGTCACACTAATAGTAAGGTATTGAGACACTTCTATTATTTCAGACCATTACTCCACTCCCCGACTAGTCTCAGCTATATTCTCTTTTCCTGAGGAGAACAATGGAACAAAAAGGAAAAGGGTGAGCACAAATAGCCCAGTAAGAAATATCATGACTAAGATAATGAAGAATAAAAATTATCTTTAGTCTTCAACAATAATAAATCAGAGATTTAAAGATATTATATTTGTTCAACAACAACAACTGCAGCGGAACGAACAATCCATTAGAAGAGTCAAGTAGATTATAATATCTACCATTTTCTATAAATTAAAGGATCACCACCAATATTTTATCCTTGTAACACCAATCAACAATTCCTGTTTATGAACATCCAAATCAACAGTTTATATTCAACAGCCTCTCTTTGCACTACGTGCCAAAGATATTTATTCGTAACATCACCGGTCATGATCATGCCAAACGTCAGTTCATCTTTGCACTACGGGCCAAAGAGAACTTTCACCATACGCCTTTGTTTGTAACACCAAAAGTCATGATTATACCAATACACAGTTTGGTCAAAATCATGTCACGCCAGTTCATCTTTGCACTACGGGCCAAAGAGAACTATCACCACAATTTAAGTATGAGGATGAGGATGATGACAATGATACAATGAGATTAAGGATAAGAAAAGCTTTATAATTTAATCAATATTGAAGATTGACCAAATTGCCAACACGATGACCAAATTGTGGAGTCAAATTCACGAATGATATTCAAGAAATTATTTTATGCTTCAACTATAACGTATAAAATGAAATAGAAAGATTCAAGTGAAAAGATATTAGATGAAGCACAAACTATTAAGGATATTCTACTAATTTTCAGGGATTTTCTCCATTTAAAAATAAGGTTTTGGAAACAAACAAAGATTTCTTATCATAAATGGAGAAATGTGAAAGAAAAAGATATCCCTTAAAGAGTACAAGAGAAATGATACGTTATACGAGTATAACAGAATATATGAAACTGCAAATGGATTTTCACCCGTCATGCGATAATCCGCGTAGACAGATTATTTTCACAACAGATTAATAAGTAATGAATACAAAGGGTTATTCACCAGGCATGCGTTAATCCGCACGGACTGGCTATACCCACAGATTAATAAGGAATGAATACAAAGGGTTATTCACCAGGTACGACACTCGTACACACAGGTTATTCCCACAGAATAATAAGGAATGAATACAAAAGGATATTCACCAGGCATGCGTCATACCACACGGAAAGGTTATCCCCACAAATTAATACAGAATGAATAACAACCTTTATGAGTATAATATCACTTACGAACATGAAAGCAAATGATATTATATATGAGTATGAAAGAAATGATATTCCCTACCTTCGTTAACAAGTGACTGGATGTTGCTTTCTATGAAGCTTACTAACTTGGACAATACTAGTATTCTCACAAATACTCACAATAGCCTAGCACACTAAGAGAACTCAAGAAATTTAGAGAGAGAGAGAAAAAGTATAAGCAATGAAGGTGTGAAAATTTCTTAAGCAAACCCTCCCTATTTATAGAAAAATCAAGGTGAGGGCATTATAGTCTTTTCTCTAAATTTTCTTGGTTTATTACTCTTATACCCTTGGCATATTCTTTTAATATACTTTATGCCATAGTATATTCTTAGAATATGTTTTCACTTAGGTTTTTAACCTTAAGGTAAAATAAAAACTGAATTAACTATTTACTGACGGTAATTACTATTGAATGACATGTGGGTCCCACAAAAAATAAAATCTGAAGAAATTATTCTACAAAAATAATTTGTGGGCCCCACCGATCAAATAGTGATGGGTCCCACGGAATAAAGTGTGGGTCCCACAGAAAAATAAGTTAACTTACAACAAACGATTCACGTATTTTTAATCAACACTATTTTAGACTTTCAACAATTATTTACCGTTAATATTATAGACTTATAATATTGACAACCAGATCATTCCCAGGAAAAAGGGGGCCTTCCGTATAAACGGTACGCAATTAAATAACCTTTTTCCTTGACAGAATTTTTAGACATTGTCAATAATGCTAAAATATCATATCAAATAATATGAGTTACAGTGTAATGACAAATAATAAAAAAGTATTATGCAGATGCTACTGTAACAATTATTGAATCGAAATACTGTGTCATAACTACTTTATCAATTATTGAATCAATAATATAAAATACTGTGCAACACCGTGTGCTTGTGAAATACTGCGTACTACTGTGGAATAACGCGTTTTACTGTTCTTTTTATTACTGGGTATTTCAACAGTTATCGGTTAAAGTTTTGCCGCCAATTTCTATCACTTTCTATATCCGACAGTTAACCCGTTGTGGGGTCCACTATCATTGACAATATTGCCATTTCGGCGCCGTCGTACGGTACCGAATATAATATTTCCCGACAGGAAGAATATTCCCCGACATACTAGTTTGACTTTTTGTATAAATAAATAGTATATTCGTATGAATAGTACTTTCGTATTTATACTGTATAATTTTCGTATCCAGCTTATATAAACGTTATGACGTAATTCGAAGATCGAAGAAAATGTAAAAGCATTTTAGCGTGAATAGTACCCCGTGAATAGTGATCGCGTGAATAGTGATTTAGCGTTATTACTAGACATCTCAATTGTCACATTTCACTAGTAACTTTATCATTATCGATTTAACATATTTCTATTTAAAATAATAATAAGAAGAAAATTAAATTCTATTTATTAAAATTTTTGGGGTCTTACAATCTCCCCTCCTTATGAAATTTCGTCCCCGAAATTGACGTACGTACCTGGCATATCGAAGAGGTGAGGATACCTTGCTCTCACTTCAGATTCTAACTCCCAGATTATTTCCTCTATATCATGGTTTCTCCATAAAACTTTGACTCGAGGTATAACCTTTTATCGTAGAATCTGTTCCTTCTTATCCAAGAGCTTGACAGGTATCTCTTCGTACGTTAAATCCTCCACTATCTCGTCTGGTTCTAATTCAATAGCGTGGTTTGGATCTTTCACATATTTATGTAGCATAGATATATGAAAAACATTATGAACATGAGACATGCTTGGCGGTAAGGCGAGTCTGTAGGCCACAGTTCCTACTCGATCGAGGATTTCAAATGGACCGATAAATCGAGGGTTGAGCTATCCTCTCTTTTCGAATCTTGTATCTCCTTTCCATAGAGTAACACGTAAGAATACATGACCTCCGAGAATTCATCATCCCTTTGATGAAGATCAACATAACTCTATTGACGATCTTGTGCTGCTTATATACGTTGTCATCTTCACGTGGGTTCGTGGAGTCTTTAACTCTATATTCATCCTTTGTAAGTCATCCAAAATGGGCCTTTACGTTGTCAGCATCGTACTCGTACTTGCATACGTTCTTCTACGCAATGCGTTAGCTACTACGTTCGCCTTTCCAGGATGGTATTGAATGGTATGGTCGTAATCCTTCAACAGCTCGAGCCACGTCGTTGTCACATGTTGAGTTCCTTCTAGGTGAAGAAATGTTTGAGGCTTTTATGATCTGCATAGATTTCTATTTACTCTCATCTTTCTTCTTTACGAATAAAATAGGAGTACCCCAATGCGATGTATTCGAGCGTATGAAGTCGGTATCTAACAACTCTTGTAGTTGGATTTTTAACTCCAGAAAATTTAATAGGAGCCATACATATGGGGTCTTAGAAATGGATTTTGTATTGGGTTCAAGGTCGATACAAAAATTTGATTTGACGGTCTAGGGGTAGGCCAGGAAGTTCTTCGGAAATACGTCATGAAACTTATTAACAACAGAAATATCAATCAAATTTGACGTATTTTTGTTTAAATCAGTTACATGGGCTAAGGAAGCTTGACATCCGTTTTTCAATAAACGAATGACTTTGTGACAAGAAATGACGGTTATTGATTTCAACGGTTTAGTTGCTTGAATTCGCATAATAGGTTGATTAAGAAAATGAAAACTAATGACCAACTTGAATCAAACAAGATTTATAAATAGTGGATGTAATGAATGTTCGTCCCAACAGTGTTTCAATAAATAAGTCAAAATTTAATTTCTTAGGGGTCAAGTTTAAACGTTGAGCACAAGCAGATGAACAAAAAGAGTGGGTAGAACCAGTATCTAATAAGGTATAGATTCACAAGAGTTTACGATTAGCTCACCGGTTATGACGTTATCTGGTTGTAGTATTTCTTTCTCCCGCTCCACTAATTGAGCCCTATTCACGACATCCGAATATAGACAAATTTTATAAGAAACGAGATACTTACGAATTTCTGGTTTCAAACCTCGTAGAAACATTCGTGTCATCCGTTCCTCAATGTCCACCAAATGGGATGCAAAACGCGATAACTCAGCAAACTTGGCTTCGTACTGCGACACTGTCATGTTGTTCTGTTCTAGTTTGATGAATTCCACCTCCTTCATATGGCGAATACTCTTCGAAAAATGCTTCTCGTTAAATAATTCTTGGAATTCGACCCAAGACATCTGGAGTGCTGAGTGACGGGTACGTTTCACGGATTCCCACCAATGATCCGCTTCTCCTCGTAGCATAAAAGTGGCAAAAGGAACCTTTTGTTCATTAGTACAACGTAGTATATTGAATATCTTTGTCAATTGTTTCAGCCATGCCTCTGCCTTGAGTGGGTCCGGCTGCCGAAAAATTTAAGTGGTCCTAACTCTTTGAACTGTTTGGCAGTGGCCATTTGTACGTTACCAGCGTTTCCACCAGTATTATAGACAGGAGCTCTTCTCACCTAGTTCTGCAGGTATTGCATGAAGTTCCAAAAAAATTCATCATTCATCCGGTTGTTTAGCATCATGATTAACATCATGATGTTCTGAGTTTGCACCTGTATTATTTGTGGCTTCTTGGTTTTCAGCCACAATGGCCTCATAGTGAATCTCTTGGTTTTCAGATGCCATTCTGAAATGTGATCACAAAACAAATATAGTTAAAGAAATAGATATGCAACATCTTATCCCTATAACCAAACCAATTACTAAAAAAAACAAAATAGCTTAGGTAGGACACACTAGCGAAGGATTTTACTCGTCTCTCCCCTCCTAGCTCTAATCCCAGATCTCTGCCAGAGATCATATCCCTAAGCTCTGATACCAACTGTGACGCCCCCAAAATAGGTCCATACAACCCATTTTGAGTCGCCAATAACATTCCACAAAATACAAATACAATTACGAATTTTCCTATTTACAACTAATAAGTGTTGTGCAAAATACGACAACACAATACAAATACGTCTTAAATTCTCAATACATTTATTGTCACACTAATAGTAAGGTATTGAGACACTTCTATTATCTCAGACCATTACTTCACTCCCGGGCTAGTCCCAGCTACATTCTCTTTTCCTGAGGAGAACAATAGAACAAAAAGGAAAAGGGTGAGCACAAATAGCCAGTAAGAAATATCATAACTAAGATAATGAAGAATAAAAATTATCTTTAGTCTTCAACAATAATAAATAAGAGATTTAAAGATATTATATTTTAACAACAACAACAACTGCAGCGGAACGAACAATCCATTAGAAGAGTCAAGTAGATTATAATATCTACCATCTTCTATAAATTAAAGGATCACCACCAATATTTTATCCCTATAACACCAATCAACAATTCCTGTTTATGAACATCCAAATCAACAGTTTATATTCAACAGCCTCTCTTTGCACTACGTGCCAAAGATATTTATTCGTAAACATCACCGGTCATGATCATGCCAAACGCCAGTTCATCTTTGCACTACGGGCGAAAGAGAACTTTCACCATACGCCTTTGTTTGTAACACCAAAAGTCATGATTATACCAATACACAGTTTGGTCAAAATCATGTCACGCCAGTTCATCTTTGCACTACGGGCTAAAGAGAACTATCACCACAATTTAAGTATGAGGATGAGGATGATGACAATGATACGGTGAGATTAAGGATAAGAAAAGCTTTATAATTTAATCAGTCTTGAAGATTGACCAAATTGCCAACACGATGACCAAATTGTGGAGTCAAATTCAAGAATGATATTCAAGAAATTATTTCATGCTTCAACTATAACGTATAAAATGAAATCGAAAGATTCAAGTGAAAAGATATTAGATGAAGCACAAACTATTAAGGATATTCTACTAATTTTCAGGGATTTTCTCCATTTAAAAATAAGGTTTTGGAAACAAACAAAGATTTCTTATCATAAATGGAGAAATGTGAAAGAAAAAGAAATCCCTTAAAGAGTACAAGAGAAATGATACGTTATACGAGTATAACAGAATATATGAAACTGCAAATAGATTTTCACCCGTCATGCGATAATCCGCGTAGACAGATTATTTCCACAACAGATTAATAAGTAATGAATACAAAGGGTTATTCACCAGGCATGCGTCAATCCGCACGGACAGGTTATACCCACAGATTAATAAGGAATGAATACAAAGGGTTATTCACTAGGTACGACACTCGTACATACATGTTATTCCCACAGAATAATAAAGAATGAATACAAAGGGTTATTCACCAGGTACGACACTCGTACATATAGGTTATTCCCACAGAATAATAAGGAATCAATACAAAAGGATATTCACCAGGCATGCGTCATACCGCACGGACAGGTTATCCCCACAAATTAATATAGAATGAATAACAACCTTTATGAGTATAATATCACTTACGAACATGAAAGCAAATGATATTATATATGAGTATGAAAGAAATGATATTCCCTACGTTCGTTAACAAGTGACTGGATGTTGCTTTCTATGAAGCTTACTAACTTGGACAATACTAGTATTCTCACAAATACTCACAATAGCCTAGCACACTAAGAGAACTCAAGAAATTTAGAGAGAGAGAAAGTATAAGCAATGGAGGTGTGAAAATTTCTTAAGCAAACCCTCCCTATTTATAGAAAAATCAAGGTGATGGCATTATAGTCTTTTCTCTAAATTTTCTTAGTTTATTACTCTTATACCCTTGGCATATTCTTTTAATATACTTTATGCCATAGTATATTCTTAGAATATGTTTTCACTTAGGTTTTTAACCTTAAGGTAAAATAAAAACTGAATTAACTATTTACTGACGGTAATTACTATTGAATGACATGTGGGTCCCACAAAAAAATAAAATCTGAAGAAATTATTCTACAAAACTAATTTGTGGATCCCACCGATCAAATAGTGATGAGTCCCACGGAATAAAGTGTGGGTCCCACAGAAAAATAAGTTAACTTACAACAAACGCTTCACGTATTTTTAATCAACACTATTTTAGACTTTCAACAATTATTTACCGTTAATATTATAGACTTATAATATTGACAACCATATCATTCCCAGGAAAAAGGGGGCCTTCCGTATAAACGGCGCGCAATTAAATAACCTTTTTCCTTGACAGAATTTTTAGACATTGTCAATAATGCTAAAATATCATATCAAATAATATGAGTTACAGTGTCATGACAAATAATAAAAAAGTATTATGCAGATGCTACTGTAACAATTATTGAATCAAAATACTGTGCCATAGCTACTTTATCAATTATTGAATCAATAATATAAAATACTGTGCAACACCGTGTGCTTGTGAAATACTGCGTACTACTGTGGAATAACGCGTTTTACTGTTCTTTTTATTACCAGGTATTTCAACGGTTATCGGTTAAAGTTTTGTCGCCAATTTCTATCACTTTCTATATCCGACAGTTAACCCGTTGTGGGGTCCACTATCATTGACAATATTGCCATTTCGGCGCCATCGTACGGTACCGAATATAATATTTTCCGACAGGAAGAATATTCTCTGACATACTAGTTTGACTTTTTGTATAAATAAATAGTATATTCGTATGAATAGTACTTTCGTATTTATACCGTATAATTTTCGTATTCAGCTTATATAAACGTTATGACGTAATTCGAAGATCGAAGAAAATGTAAAAGCGTTTTAGCGTGAATAGTACCCTGTGAATAGTGATCGCGTGAATAATGATTTAGCGTTATTGCTAGACATCTCAATTGTCACATTTCACTAGTAACTTTATCATTATCGATTTAACACATTTCTATTTAAAATAATAATAATAAGAAAATTAAATTCTATTTATTAAAATTTTCGGGGTCTTACAGTAAGTGCTGTAAGAACATAGATCTAGCACCGATGAAGAAACTAAATTCATCGCAAGGTTCTTCTGTTCTAAGTACAAGTGTGTTATTAATATTGTGAATGTCAGATAAATAAGAAATATTGATATGAAGAGATATCGCTATAAAGATATATATCTAATTGAGGGTATTGAATGATATTAGGAGTTCTGTAAGCACTGAGGTTACACTTAATGAGCGCCGGTAAGATGTCACATTTACCGGAATGCGTCCCTCGGTACCAAGAACGATCTTATTATTAATGTTATGAACCTTGGGTGTATTGAAGTATAGAATATTTAAATTTTAAGGTTAAAATTAAACGGTGTATATGGTGTTATCCGTATATACGGATATGATATACAGGTTGATTTTTTTAGAATGGATGAGATCGAGACCAAGTTAAGATCCAAGGATTTAAGTAAAAGAAATTTTTAAAAGTAAGTGTCTGTAATAGACAAGTTCAACCAATATGATTATGGGATCATTAGTTAAGTTACGAAAGATGTTGAGTTAACGTCGAACCCTTGTTCGGTCGGCCAGCGCTTGAATTCAGGGGGCGTTACAGTTGGTATCAAAGCAATGGATTATAGGTCTAAGGTAACGAGTACCTTAGGATATAATCTGAGGATAGGAATAAATGCACTTGTGAAGAGTCCGTAGATAATTAAAAGATATGAATAAATCTTATTAAATTTTAATACATAAAAATTTATGTGAAAGAAATATATTGAATAAAGCTAAACTCTTTACGAGAATGGCTGGAGATAAATGGACTCTTAAGAGTTCCCAAGCAAATAATAAGATAAAATAAATCTTAGATATTTTTGTATGAAACTGTTTCATCTAAATGAAATGGTGTATTTGGTATTATGTGTAATTATAATATTACTACATAAAAACTAGAGAGAGTAAATGAGTAAACTCATAGAGAAATGTAAGTAATATGGATTAAAGAAATTCATAAGATAGTTAAGAAATGAGTAGGGATTTCAATTGAAAACTTATGTTGTTAGCTGAGTTGAACGACTCTCTTGAATGGGCAGGAGTTTAATATGCTTTAGGGAACTGATCTAACTACACTGTTGGTACGAATGATTCATGGTCAGTATTTTCAAAGCGGGTTACACACTGAATGAAATCATTTGAGGATAGTGTGGATAAGACGGGGAACTGATTCATTAGTTCTTGGTGGAGGAAACACTCAGCTGATTTTCAAGATAATAGATTGAAATATTGTGTCAAACTATTCCTTGTATATATTATGAGAAGGTGATTCTTTTCTCATATTTAGAAGTTGTCGTTAAGCAATCCAAAAATAAACCTCACTTTACTCTACAAATTTAAATAATAAGCACAATAACAAGTGA
Source organism: Aralia elata (assembly GCA_034770075.1). Taxonomy (NCBI): domain Eukaryota; kingdom Viridiplantae; phylum Streptophyta; class Magnoliopsida; order Apiales; family Araliaceae; genus Aralia; species Aralia elata. Next base: position 55,316 of record JAVJAP010000068.1, read on the forward strand.
GGATCGATCCCACAGAGAATGATATTTCTTTGAATTTATTCTAATGTTTCTAACTAAAAATAATAAATAAAGAATTGGGGGGTTTTGAATTATGATTAACTAAAGAAAACAAAGTTAAAATAATAAAGATAATCAAATAAATTAAAGCTTCAGTTCTTTAGTTCAGTTTCACCAATTTACAGAAACAGTGTAATCAAGTTAACATTATTTCTTCCTTCAATAAAATTAATAACTCTAGATGATCAACAATCGCTCAATTATTCGAAATCCTCCTTAGATTTTAAATCTAATGTGACAATCGCCCCCACTAGACCCTAACTATTATATAACACAGAACTATCAGTCTAGATTTAATATAACAGAAGCATTAAGAAATAGAGAATTAGGTTATTCCAAGTAACAATCACACTATCAGAGATTATTTAACTTGTCTTCTGATAATCTTAATAATACCCAAAAGCTTGTCCACAATCAAATATTATTAAGTACTATCTGTGATCAGATATAACATCGTTTGCTTAATATCATACCTTAATCTAACAGATAATATTCATCAGATTAATCTAACTGACCACATTAAATCAATCAGATAAAATAACATATAAACAGTTAAACAGATTATCAGAATAAATCTCATATAAGAAGGAATCAATAACGAAACTCAATTATACTAGTAACTGAAAATAAAGTTCCACATCCCCTTAGAACTAAATAAAAATAAACTAGCCTAGCATGCTGATAAATAAATAAAATATGATCTAGGATGATGATCCAAGATGTCCAGGATGTTCTCAACTGATTACAAGTTAAAGGTATTTATAGATGCTTTGAAACCCTAGAAAAATTCTAATTCTATTCTAATTCGGAAGTCTTCACTCTTCAAATATGGTAGTTTCATTCTCCTTCTTGATCTCTACAATTCAGCTTTAGGTAACTTCCTTATTAAATTAGAATTTAGTTTCCAAAACCAAGTCTTCCTCAGTTTCCTTTTCCAATTCGATTCAGTTTCCATATTTAACTTTAACTCAGATTCCATATCAGACTCTACTTCCTATAATCCGAGATACTTTCCATGTATGACTGTAATTCCATCTCCCAATCCCCATACGAATCGAACTCTAGCACTCCAATACCCCAAATCCTACTCATAATAGGAATCCTACAAAGTCGACCAAAATCGTAGAGTAATTGATGGGCTAAATCTATACTAGCAATTTATGTGCAAGTATACACGGTCAATCAAGTAATAAAGTGATAAGGAGTGTCGATCTCACGAGGAATAATAATAATTAATTAATCCAAAAACTAATCTGTAGTCAATTTGATTCTATTTAAACAATTGAATTTAAGTAAATTAATTAATAAATAACTAACTAAAGAAAAGTGAATTCAATAAATAAGAGAAAATATTAAGAACTCAATTTCCCCCGATAAATCATTTAATTAATAACATCCTTCTTTCATTAAATCAATTATTCAGAATTGTCAACAGAAAATCACTAATAATTATTATAATCATCATTCGAATAATTATAAAGCATATATATTATTATCTATTTCTATATATTCCTATGAGAAACAATAATAACAAATTCATTAAGATTCATTTTCCAACAGTTGCTTGCGGTATTCAGGTATATTCCTATCTCGTCCACAAAATTAGTATTCAATTAGCAATCTCTATTTACTGAAAAGAATTACTAATCACAAGTTACTATACCTAGATCTTAATTTAGAATCTATCGTCAGATTTCATCTAAATCCATCCGATAATTATTAATTACGCAATTATAACAACTAACACAAAGATATAATAAACAATTCATCCCATAAACTATCATCGGGTTCCATCGAATTCTTAATGAAAAGACTAATTCATATTAAATAATAAAATAAACAATATAACGAATTCAGAAAACATCCTAAAGTACAAGAAATTAAATTGAGAAGGAAGAATAAACTCTGTCACAGTTTTGCTTCGCTCCTTTCTTCAATCATTACCTCCTTCAGGTGCCTCCCTGAAACCTGAACTAATATCTAAAAAAACTACTAATGAATACACCTCTATACTACTCATAATATAAGAATACTTATAGGAGTTATTCCACCTAACCCTAATAGAATTAAGATTACATTTATAAACCTAGGTGGATATATTTGTATTGGAGTCACCCTTATAGTCTTTGTAACTCTTTTGGCTTCAATTGGTAAATATCTCATTTTATTTGGAAAACAAACAACCATTAAACCCTTCAGCTCAGCCGCACCACTCTCGCCACGGGCGCGCTCGATCCGACCGCGCGCTGCAGCCCATATTAACGAGTGCCGCGGCTCATATGCCGCGCCGTGGCTCATTATAGCAAGCGTCGCGGCGCATACTTTCTGTCTGTTTTCCTCTTCTTGCTTCCTTGCTCGCCCAATTGCTTCAAATATTTACGATTTTGCCACTTAACTCCTTTATTCCTACAAAATAAATACAAACTCTATAAAATAACATAAAATACTTAAAAACACACAAATTATTAAGTCTAAAAGTACCCAAATAATAGCTATAAAACCTACTCATCAAATACCCCCAAACTTAAATATTTGCTTGTCCTCAAGCAAAACTCAAACAAAACTAAAAACTATTCTAAAATGCAATAACCAGTTAACTCATGAGCAAAAATTTAAGATAAATCTGAATCACGGCCTCAAAGACTCACATATAATAATTTTCAGCCAAATTCAGATCATGCATAATCTAAAATCTCAACATAATCATCAATTCAATAGCAATTTACGATCCCCAACATAAGATCATCCAAACTGCTCAAGCTATTTAACCTAGATAAGGTTATATAATCAAATATCGTGTAAAAGATACTTGACATCAACTCAAAAATCCAACCATCACATCAAATTTCTGCAAAGACGACATCACATCAATTCGGGAGAAGGAATTAACAAATAATTTCATATATTTTTCCACTCGTGAGTGCATTTTATGCTCCATCTCACTTTATTGTAAACAAGTGCTTTTTACGCTCCATCTTGCCTACGTTTATAGATGAGTGCGTTTTACGCTCCATCTCAATCCACCAACAATTCAACTTCAATGACATTCAACATTTTTGACATTCAACATTTTTCATAATTTTCATTCCACAAATTTTCCCCCCAAACTTAAATGAATGTCTATCTCTATGTCAACTGATGATCAATAAATCTCTTAAAGTTTCAATCATGTCTTTCATACATATTCAACTATATAAACTCTTTAACATCAACTAACTTGAACAACAGGATTATCCAAGCGTCTAGAATCACAAAATACTAGAAACCGATTCTTATGTTAACTCTAAACTAGCATAATCCGAAAATTTTGCCAGAAATATCTAATTTTCAATTCATTCTTATCATTGGCTTTCAAAACTTCAATTAAAAGATTGCTCAAAAGTTAAACTATTATTATTATTATTTTCTTTTTATTTATTTATTTATTTATTTATTTTTACTAATATGCAATCTAATATGCAACCTAATATGCAATCTATCTATAAAATAACTAAAATGCATTAATAAAATCCCAAGTACCAAATAAATCAAGTATCAAATAAATTCAACCAATACCCCCAAACTTGAAATGTACATTGTCCTCAATGTTCCAGAAAAATAAGTTAAGAAACTTCCCTAAAAAACTAAGCGTCACCAGCATCATCATCATCCTCCTCCTCCTCAATCATGATAAATGTGTATTCGAGGAACACCAGTGAAGCAGAAAAGTGCGTAAGGATGTATGACGCCTCAAGCTCTTGGGTATTCAAATCCTTGATATTCCTTCAACTCTCAATCTCCCAACTTGGTACCTGAAAAATATTATCGCATTATTACTAACTAAAACATAACTAACTTAATAATTCAATTAATTCCTAATTAACATGCAACATATTTCTATTTTCTTTTTTTTTTGTTTTTTTTTCATTATTTAATTAATTTAGGCTTGCTATAAATTAATAAAATGAATTAAAATTCAAATATGCGAACTAATAATAAATTTAAAAACACTTGAGTTGCCTCCCAATTAGCGCTTGTTTTACAGTCATCAGCCTGACTTCTTCAAATTTTGCTATCCAATTCCCAATTGAGAAGTGATTGACACGTCCATCGGTAGCAAAGTAACAGTTGTATGCTTCTCCTTCAAACAAGTCAATACTTCAAATTCGCCTTGCTTGCTCACTACAAGAAAAACTCTTAATTCTGGTGAAATTATTTTTGACGGAATGGATTCCGTCGAACTTAGTATTATTCCGACAGACTAATTCGTCGAATATAATTCCGTCGTAATTAATTCAATTCCGACGGAATTTCGTCGGAAATAGTAGAACCCCAGCTGGCGCCAACTTTCCCGCCAGCGCGAAATTAAATTCGACGGAATATATTTATTTTCGACGGAAATTCCGTCGAGGTTAGATTAATTCCGAGGGAATTAAGTCTGACGGAAATTCCGTCGGAATTAAGTTATAAAACCTAAACAGCTTCATCTTCTTCAGCGGCCGCCTCATTTTTATTTTTTCAGTTCTCTCTCTCTCCTCACGTCTTTTATTCTCTCCTCCCGTCCGATCTCACCCCCCCCCCCCCCCCCCCCCCCCCCCCCCCCCCCCCCCGATCTCAACCCCCCGGTCTCACCCCTCCGGCCACCACCGACAACCACCATGGTCTCACCCCTCCGGCCACCCCCGGCAGCCACCACGTCAGCTTGGGCCATTTCCGGCGAACTCCGACACGCGAAGATAACAACCGGCTTTTCCTTCTTTCTCCTCGTATAAGTCAAGGTAAGTTTTCTAAATTTTTTATAGGGTAAATATATATGGATAATGGGAGAATTTTCGGATTAATGTTTGGATAATATGTACGAGTTGTTGCTAAAATTAGGACCCGTTTGAGATTACTGACATGAATTGCTGATATTTGTTTAATATTTTGAGTTGTTGCTATTGCTGAAATTGAGAATTTTTTTTGACTTGTTCAGTTCATTCTTTTGAAATTGGGAATAATATTGTTGGACTTCTTGTTGTTGCTGCATGAAATTGGGATAAATTAAATATGCTGAAATTCCTTTGATTTGAGACTGCATATAATAATTTTTTAGAACTGCAGAATATTGTATTAGGGTTCTGTTTGTGTATTGAGCATTGAGATAATTGGTTCAATTTATTAGTTAATTTGTTTATAGTGGTTAGATTCGGATTAAAAATATGATATTTGTTATGGAAATTCTGTCAGAAGTGTTCGATTACAATATATGGGCCCTGATGATAATTAATGTATATATTTTACTTAATTAATTTCTCAATATTAAAATAAACTAAATAGCATTTACTTAGTTTTGCACTACTAAATAAAATAAAATAATATAATAACATACACTAAATTTACATAATAATAAATTAAATAAATTAAACAAAATAAAATAAAACTAAATGAAATAACTTAAATTATATCTAATCAGAAAGTAAAATAGAATACAATAAAATTAATTAAATTTACTTAAATAATATAATATAATATAATATAATTCAAAAATTAAATAAAATAAATTTAATAAATTATATAATAAAATTTAATAGACTATAAAATTAAAATAAATTTACAAAATTATATAATATAATATAATACAGAATAAAATTAAATTAAAAATAATAAAAAATTAGAATAAAATAAATTTAAATTAGTAAGTTCAAATAAAGTTAATAAATTATATAATATAATATAATACAAAATAAAATAAAATAAAATAAAAAATAATAATCAATTAGAATAAAACATATTTAATTTATTAAATTAAAAGAAATTTAATAAATTATATATTATAATATAATACAAAATAAAATAAATTAAAAGTAATATAATAACATAAACTAATTTTACATAATAATATAAGATAAGATAATATAATATAAAATAATAAAGTTAAATAACATAAGATAATTAAGATAAAATAATTTAATTTAATTAAAATAAAATAATTTAATGAAAATAAATTAAATAATGTGATATAATGTAATATGAAATAAATTAAAAGAAAATAAAAATAAAATAAAATAAAATAAATAACTTAATTTATATATATCTAATAAATAAAATAAAATAAAATAAATTTAATAATAAAATATAATAAAATAAAATAAAATACAAGAAATAATAATAATAAATTAGAATAAAATAAATTAAACTTAATAAAAAGAGCTATGTTCGACGGAATTATTCTCGATGGACTCTAGTCCGTCGATAAAATAAAATAAATTTAATAAAATAAAATAAAATAAATGACATTGTTTTAAAATAATTAAAATAAATAATTTAAATTAAATGAGGAAATAAAATGCAATATTAATATATTATATACAATATAATATAATAAACTAAGTAGCATTTACTTAGTTCCACTAATACACACAATAAAGTAGAAAGAGTATAATATATTCAAATTATTGTACTAATATTAAACTGAGTAGCATTTACTTAGTTTATTATTGAAAAAATAAACTAAGTAGCATTTGCTTAGTTTTCTACAATTACAGTAAACTGCATATATAATACGCATGTAGTATAGTTTGGAGCTTAGAAATCCGTTTGACATTCACTCATTAGGAGTGAATGTCGAATAGTCCCCAGTTTGGGACTGTGACTGGATGTTATGTCTCTCACTTAGGCCGATGTCAATGAGTTAAGTACGTTTTTAATTGTTTTGATTATTTTTTGACGGTTATCTCTACATGTTCTTCGAGTGCATACTTAGACTAATTTATCTTAGTCTATTTCGTGTACTTGGAGACCATGGGAAGGTGCTGCCGAAATTTTCTTGAAACAGGTAGAAACGTCCTGAACGTGTTGACACTAGTGAGAAGACGCATCCAAGAACGGGATAGAAGTCTAACCCCTGTAGAGTGGAGATACTAGGAACATATAATTCATGCATGGACCACATGAATGAATATCCCTGACCTAAATGTGTTTTTTGTTCAGTTAAAGATGTCAGCCGACCGGAGTTGGATGTACCATAAGATACCCATTGATGGGAGGGGATTAGTGGAAGCTTACCGTGAAGGGGTGTGCTACTTTCTGGACAAAGCCATAGAACATGCTGATGATCCGAATGGGAAGATGAGATGCCCGTGTGTCAAGTGTAAAAACTTGATTTGGAAGAAAGCCGCCGAGATTAAATTTGACTTATTTTCTCGTGGTTTTATGGATGGGTATTCCGTATGGATCCATCACGGGGAATCAGCTGAGTTGAGGGAACTGACCGGCTCAGTAGACCAACCAGTTCATGGTGATTCAAACGCTGATAACTATGATGTCGTGGAGATGTTGGTGGATGCTTATGGGCCTAACAATATAAATTGGACTGAAAACGATCATTTTTCAGGCAGTGCTCAACAAGAGCCAAATGATACAGCTGCTGCCTTTTACAAGATGCTATCTGAATCGGGAGTCCCATTGTATCCCGGAAATGATCAGCACACCAGGCTATCTGCAGTTATAAAGCTCTTACGCTTCAAGAATGAGCATGACTGCAGTGAGAGAGGTTTAATGCTTTGCTCTCTCTTATCAGCGAGTTCTTACCCAAGGATTATACTTTGTCCTCGAATTATTACGAAGTGAAGAAGATGGTAAAAGGGTTGAATATGGGGTATCAGAAGATCGATACTTGTGAGCAGGACTGCATGTTATATTATGGGACGGACAGAGATAAGGTGCAGTGTGCTATATGTAACTTACCTCGGTACAAGGTGACAAAACGTGGGGGGAAGGAGAAACATGTGCCCAAGAAGATCCTACGGTATTTTCCTCTTGCGCCGAGGTAATATAATCTACAAATTGCATATACTCATATTAATAATACTCATATTAAACTATATATGTAGGTATATGCGTCGATTAAAGCAGAAACTGAAAAATAAAACTCATGTTGAGGGTTCTATTGTCGAACGATATACGGAGAAAGAGCTTGTCAACTTCTGTTCATTGTATTTTGACGATGTTCTCTCAACGAAGCACACCTGTTTAAGTAGGAATGAGATCGTCGTTCCCCAATCTCATGCTGATAATGAGTTAGCTATATTCACATATCCGACTAAACCATTTGGCCATGAGACGATAACTTACTTAAGCGACAAAGATTTAAAGATTGTATAATCTACATATGTGCTTCTAAATATGCCCGAAGTATCGTCATATATCAAGTATGGATTGTTATATGTCACATCTAATATAATTTATAAGCGTAATCAACTTATATATTAAACCATTTTATTATTATTTCAGTTAATTCGAAGAGGAAGCGTATGCTTCTTACCCGGATTTAACTGCAGCCCAGTTGGAAGCATTCACTACTGTAACTTTCTAACAGTGGTTTCAGACAAGGGTTAACGTAGAGAACATTTCTGAGCATTTTAGACATGTCATCCGTAGTTCTTCCAAGGTTGTTTGTTCTTTTCCTGGATGCATCGTGAATGGGTACAGATTTAAGGTCGACAACTTGAATAAACTCACATCAGTTAACTCTAGGGTTGTGGTGTTGGGAAGCTGTTACAATGATTCTGAGTCCAATTACTATGGACGTCTAGAGGATGTACTTGTGCTTAATTATCCAAGGGGTAAAAAGGTAGTTACATTTAAGTGTCGCTGGTTTGATACTGAAAAAGGTGTTAAAGTTGATCGTAATAGAATCGTCACAGTAGATATCAAGTCAAAACTCAAATCTGATGACGTTTTCGTGTTAGCCAGTCAAGCGACTCAAGTGTACTACGCTCCTAACGTCGTAAATAGTAGAAGCCCCTAGTATACAGTTGTCACAATAAAAACACGTGCATTTGATAGTGCTAATATGTTGGGGATGGATGAGGCATTGCAAGAAGATGCTAGCAATCCCAGGAATGTATTGCTAAATGATGAAGATGTGAGGACAAATGATGTGGTTGACGTACCCGACGATGAGGAAGTCGATGATTTGGAGGTCGTGCATGAGTACGTTATCGTTAAAGATGATAACGACAATGAATCTGATATCGATGATGATGATGAGGAGGAAGAGACTGAATCCGATAATGATATTGATATTAAATCTGATGGGTTTGATGACGTACAACCTCTAAACATATTTCAAATTAGTAAATAATTCAATATTAATATATTAGATTTAAATAATTAATATTGTACTTGAAATATAATATAACTTATTTTTGTTATTTCAGTAGCATATTTATGGCTAGAAATAGTGGTGACGGTCGCCGCAGTAGTGGACGATCAGGATCTGGAGACGCGAGCCAGGCTGGAGGCTCGTCTTCAAGAGCTAGTAAGTAGTCTGATTCGTGTAAACGTATAATATATATCAATATGCATTAGTTTATGTATTTTGACTAAAGTTTTATAATATAATTATAGATGCTCGTCGTCGATAAGACCGACAGACTAACCTCGGTCCCTTCGGTCGTCCGACGATAGTTCCACATGTAGTCCGAGTGGATATCGGCTCTTCCCAGTTAGTATTCTACTTTGACTTAAAAATAAGGAGTTAAATTTATATAATTTTTGCATTAGACACTTAACGTAACAATATTCAATTATTTTTACTGTAGTATACTAGACTCGGTCGCTAAGGCGACCATACACGCTATCTGTCTAATGCACCTCCCGACTGGGTGCATGCGCTTCAGTCAGTACAGCCAGTACGATCCCGCGTTTATGGTCACTGTCTTGCGGGAGTTTCACGTAAGTTCATTTTCTTATAAATTAGAAAATTATACGTACATAGTCGTTACCCAATAATTTAATGGTTTCTAACTTTTAAACTTTTGTTATAGAAACATTTTAGATATGATGAGGGCATCTCTCAGGCAGCCGAAGATGATGTTGTTATTGCACACATCGCCAAGAACTATGCCGACTGGCTATATGGGATGCTGACGACTTCAAGAAGAAGTCAGAGCAGGCAAAGAAGAACCGTCGCAAGCTCCGAGTCGTACACACTACTGGCTCACAGTCTTTTGAGGAGGCGAAGTCGGTTAATGTCATATACTTAGTTGTTTAGTTACTCATTTCTCACAAGTAAACTTCATAACTACTTTATAAATGTATTTATTAGGCCATGCGACAGAGCTTAGGCCGACCTCCGTCTATGTTAGAGTTCTGGGATAGAGCCCACACGCCAAAGGACTCTACTATGTCTCTCGCAACATTAGCTATACGGGTAAGTGTAATCGTAATTTTACATAATGTTTAATATTAAGTAGTTCATAAAATGATATAATTAACTCACATATAAGCTATAAATTACAGGATTGATTTCAGGCTAGTCAGGACCAGCGTGTAGCTGTGTTGCAGGCAGCTAGGGGAGATTCTGAGACATTAGATTTCACCGTCCCTCTGCCCGAGATTGAATTATCTCGGGATGAGGAGCTGGCACTATAGGTCGCGGCTCAGGATCCCCCTACTAGCAGTACCAGCAGATATCGAGTGCTGGGATTGCCGAGGATACCGGCATATACATTACCTGGAGGTAATATAATTTCTAATAAGTTAAGATTAAGTAACTGCATATATTATTAGTAATGGTATATTTATTTGCGCAGGCTCTAGCCAGCGTCAGCGCGTAAGAGCTTATGTCGGACCATCTCCTACAGGCGCTGGCTTGGACGACGAGATTTCCAGAGGGTCATGGTTGTGGTGTCGGAGACGTTCCGTACGGATCCAGTTATCCGTCGTCAGGAGTTGCCCAGCCGAGCTCGCGTTCACCAGCTCGCCCAGGATATTGCAGCAGGGACCACCGTCGATAGTATGGGTATCCTGCAGGAGCAGTTCGTCGCTATATGCGACGAGGTGCTCCGGTTGGTGGTTACATTACTATCAGAGGCTTTTGGCCCGATTGGGAGTCAGCCCCCGCTTACTCAGGTATTATATTTACTTTTACTTATTTAGTCTGCATGTTATTAAATTAATACTCTCATACAGACTAATGTGTTATATTTTTAATTGTATCAACAGGGTGGCGATGGCGACGGCGAAGACGACGGAGGGGATGATGATGTGAATTTGCATACACCATAGTCCATGCCCATGCATTGTATATATAGTTTAGTTTGCTTAGGTGTTTTGTATTTAGAATCTACTTAGATGTTTTGTAAATTATATATTGTATAGTTTAGTTTGATTCTTTGTAAATCGATGTAATATACTTTAGTTTTGAAAGTATTTCGGCACATAATAAGTTATTCTTTATAGTTTTTAACGTTATGGGTTGATTATGATATATGTTATTGCTGGATATAGCTATTGGTATTGTATTATATGTATTATTGGGATAAAGCAGATTACAGGTACATAAATGGGGTTTAAAAACCTGAAAAATAAAAAACAAAAAAATTATTTAAAAAAAACATGTTATTTCCGACGGAATAAGGTATTTCCGACGGAAATTCCGTCGGAACTAAGTATTAATATTTATTTTTAAAAAATAGAATTTTCGACGGAATGGCTTATTTTCGACGAAAATTCCGTCAAAAATACCTTATTTATGAACGTCTCAGGAAGCGCCACGTGGCAGGTTATTACCGACGAAATATTCCGACGAACTACATTCCGTCGAAAATACCTTAGTTCCGACGGATAGTCCGTCGGAATTATTCCATCAGAATAATATTGTTTTCGACGGAAGTTGCGATAGACTTAATTTCGAGGGCATTATTTCTGACCAAATGTCCGACGGACGATTCCGTCGGAATTAAATTAATTCCGACGGAATAGGCTTATTTTCGACAGAATATTCCATCGGAAATAAGCCTTTTTCTTGTAGTGGCTCTTTTCAAATAAACTAGTCTCCATGAACTCCACGGATCTAGGAAGTTGTTCCCATGATTCCACAAGTACGATGATGACGGGAAGCTTCTTAACTGATTTAAAGTACTCTGACACTTGCTCATCCAGCTTCCTTTCTTCATTACGCTTCAGTGAAGGCACCGAGTTCAACATATGGATCTGAGTCTTTGTATCACTACCCGAATCGAGATCCTTTATTTCATTCTTTACCGGTTCCTCACTTTTTACCTCCTTCATTACAGCGTCTTCATCATTTTCCATGGCAGTTTGTAACAATACTGTGGCTCCTCTATCACTTTCGGAAACCATGTCGCTTGGTAAAATATCTTGAGGGTGATTGTCAATGGATTTGACCAACTGATTCACTTGATTTTAGATCTTTTACATCATTTCCTCGCTCTTAACTATGTACTTGGATATAAGTTCTTTGAATATTGATTCCATTTGCTGCTGAGGAGAAGCATGATCATAAACTTCCGGATTGTATGTTTGACATGGAGCAAAAGTTTGAACTTGATTGTTATCCCTTCAAAATTGATTCAGATGATTCCCCCAATCTTGATTGTAATTGTTTTGGTAGATGTACTCGTTGGGGTAATTGCCGAAATTGCCACCATACGGTACTACTTCGGAATTGAAGTTACACTGATGGCTTGGATGTTTTCCACGACAAAAATCACAAATCACTAAAGCGTTCTGAATACGTTGTGCTATAAAGATATCCACCTTCTTCGACAACGTTTCTATTTGTACAACCAATGCAGATAATACGTTGCTTTCATTAATCTCTACTACTTTCAACTAATTAATCCTTGCCATAGACCATTGATCCTTATAACATGCCATAGGTTCCTGTACATCCGTATCTTGGAAAAACATAATTAAAACAAAAATCAAATTGACGTAAACTAATATTGGAACAATAATTATTAACTATTCCCCGGCAACGGCGCCAAAAACTTGATGGGCTAAATCTATACTAGCAATTTACGTGCAAGTATAAACAGTCAATCAAGTAATAAAGTGATAAGGAGTGTCGATCCTACGAGGAATAGTAATAATTAATTAATCCAAATATTAATATGTAGTCAATTCGATTCTATTTAAACAATTGAATTTTAAGTAAATTAATTAATAAATAACTAACTGAAGAAAAATGAATTCAATAAATAAGAGAAAATATTACGAACTCAATTTCCCTCGATGAATTATTTAATTAATAACATCCTTCTTTCATTAAATCAATTATTCAGAATTGTCAACAGAAAATCACTAATAATTATTATAATCATCTTTCGAATAATTATAAAGCATATCTATTATTATCAATTTCTCTATATTTCTATGAGAAACAATAATAATAAATTCATTAAGATTCATTTTCCAACAGTTGCTTGCGATATTCAGGTATATTCCTACCTCGTCCACAAAATTAGCATTCAATTAGCAATCTCTATTACTGAAAAGAATTACTAATCACAAGTTACTATACCTAGATCTTAATTTAGAATCTATCGTCAGATTTCATCTAAATCCATCCAATAATTGTTAATTACGCAATTATAACAACCAACACAAGATATAATAAACAATTCATCCCATAATCAATTTAAATCAAAGAGAGAATAAGTATTAAATTAAACTATCATCGGGTTCCATCGATTTCTTAATGAAAAGACTAATTCATATTAAATAATAAAATAAACAATATAACGAATTCAGAAAACATCCTAAAGTACAAGAAATTAAATTGAGAAGGAAGAATAAATTCTGTCACAGTTTTGCTTCGCTCCTTTCTTCAATCATTGCATCCTTCAGGTGCCTCCCTGAAACCCTAACTAATATCTAAAAAAACTACTAATGAATACACCTGTATACTACTCATAATATAAGAATACTTATAGGAGTTATTCCACCTAACCCTAATAGAATAAAGATTACATTTATAACCCTAGGTGGATATATTTGTATTGAAGTCACCCTTGTAGTCTTTGTAACTCTTTTGGCTTCAATTGATAAATATCTCATTTTATTTGGAAAATAGACAACCATTAAACCCTTCAGCTTCACCGCACCACGCGCACCACGCGCGCACCCGATCCGACCGCACGCTGCGACCCACATTAACGAGCGCCGCGACCCATATGCCGCGTCGCGGCTCACAATAGCAAGCGCCGCGGCGCATACTTTCTGTCCGTTTTTTTCTTCTTGCTTCCTTGTTCGCCCAATTGCTTTAAATATTCACAATTTTGTCACTTAAGTCCTTTATTCCTACAAAATAAATAAAAACAATAAATAAATATAAACTCTATAAAATAACATAAAATACTTAAAAACACATAAATTATTAAGCCTAAAAGTACCCAAATAATAAGTATAAAACCTACTCATCAGTAATACTTTACACCAGCACTTCGTAGTGTAAACATGACATCGTAGAGTGAACTGGGACAATCGTAGAGTTAACCTCGTCAGTCGTAGAGTAACTTAGCCGCTGGATTGAAAACGTAGAGTATTGTGCCTGGTTGTAGAGTGAATCTCGCAATCGTAGAGTGTAACTAGGAATCATCGAACAACTCCGCCTAGCCTTCCTGCGATCGTAGAGCTGCCAGATTGCCATTCTAACACTACGAACGTAGAGTCTTAATACTGATCCTAGAGTACTTCTGCAAAACAACATAAAACTCAACATTAAACTCTATTTTTGTAGAATCACACTAAATTCTTCTATAAATCAATAAATACCTTAATTAAACTCATAAATACAAAAAAAACATATAATAATACTAAGCATAAAGGAACCAAAAACATAGAATATTTTGCACCTGTCAAATTCCTCCACACTAAGTCTTTACATGTCCTCATGTAAACAAAAATCAAAAACTTTCAAAGGCCTCAATAACATCACTGAATAATAATACAGATCACAGAAACTTGATTAACACATTATCAACCAACTCATAATTAACAACTTTGTCATTCCCCACACAGAACATCCTCCAAATCAAGACATATCCACATAAATATCCCTCCTATGATCAGCACAAGTACCCAACTAAGTTATATGGAACAACAATTGTGCACACTGACTCAAAACTCAAAACATGAATATCCTACAATCTTTTTTAGCACCAGAACCTATAATTTCCACTTTCTTAGGTGAATGCATTTTATGCTCCATTTTACCTTTCACATTTTTTCCTTTTCAAGTGAATGCATTTTATGCTCCATCTCACTTATTTGCTTCCCAGCGAGTGCGTTTTACGCTCCTTCTCGCTTCTTGTGTTTATGGGTGAGTGCATTTTATGCTCCTTCCTAACCTACCACAAGACATTTGCATTTTTTCATTCTGCAATTTTCACAATTTTCTCAAATTTTTTTCACAAGGTTCTGTAAACAACATAAGCAGTTAAACAAGTCTTAAATCATAAAATCAGTGCACAAAGTATAATCCCATAAATAACTCAGTTAAGTAATCATGCATCCCATATTCAAGTATTTATGTAAAACAATCCTAATCCAAAATCAGTTCATATAGTTCCTAACTAAGTTATCATTGTTTATCAGTTGATAAGGCATCCAATCAAATTCTGCAAATAAGCATCAATATTCACTCTACGATATCAACCTTCAAAAGCTCAGCAGAACACTACGATCATAAAGTCAAAAAAAATTTCAAAATTTTCCCCACACTCAAACCTTACATTGTCCCCAATGTAAGACAATCATGCAAAGAAGAAAGTACTACTATCTAGCATGCAACTACAAAATAAAAAGTAAAGGGATAGAAAATCAAATCTGAATCTTGGGTTGCCTCCCAAGCTACTGCCCTTGTTTACTGTCATTGACTTGACATCAATTCTTTCTCAATCTATGTAATTGGACTTGTATATTGCAAGTGAGCTGGTAATGGTTCAAGCCTTAAAGTAGTAGCAATATCATGCAGATCTTGACTTTGCTCCATGCTTTCAGATAGCTCCCAACTCTTGGTAATTGCAGCCTTCAAACTTTTCTTGTTTGTTTGCTCAAAAGATTTCTGCATTATAGGGTCAAAAACATCAATAAAAACAGAATTAACAATACCAAGATACCTCATAACCTCATAATCATTGATCTGGGTCTCTTCATCATCAAACTCCATAGCTAAGGTATCTTTGCATTCATCAATCAGTGTATTATCCATGTTCTCATAGAAATCTGCAGGAATTATCAATTCATCTACCGCTACCATTAGCTCATCCTCCTTAGACTTTGGATCGTCATCAACTTCATAAGTGGTTTTGGGTATTTCTAACTGTATGTCACTCATCAATGTTGTAGCACTAACATTCTTCCCAATACTTGTTTTCTCCTCATTTTGAAATTCTTGCTCCCTCTTGTATTTACACAATTCTTCCAAAAAGTCATATTCCATTAAATATGAATTTTTCCTAAATCTCCTATTCACTGTTAAAGCATGAGGAAAATGAAGTACTGGTTTATACTCAGGAAGAGGTTGAAACTTATGCTTATGCACATCATTGTTGTCTGTTCCACCATTGTCTAACTTGTTTTGTATTAAGAGCACTGACTTTCCTTGCTGCCATACATCTGCACCACTGCTCAAGGTAATTGCACTTACATTCTCTTTTGGGTTTACAACTGTCTGAGAGGATAGCTTCACTGACCCTCGAGATTCTAACATTCCTACTGCGGTAGCCAGCTAACTGACTTCATTCTCCAACTAGTGTATGAAAGTCTTTGTTTCCTGCTGGAACTGTTGTGCTTGGGTCATGAAGGCTTTAAACATATCCTCAAGAGATGGTCCAAAATTGGAAAGAACTACCTGTTCATGTTGGTACTGTTGTTGCATCTGTTGACAATCAGGATGCCTATTATCCTCATAGCTCAAGTTGGGATGATCTTTCTAACCTGGATTATAAGTGTCAGAATAAAGACCATGATGATGGTGATATTGTCCTGGAATTGTCCCCACAACATTGACTTGTTGAACAATTGCATCTTCTCGTAGAGTTGGACAATCATCTGTATTATGCCCTTACTTTGAACAAATTCCACATACTTTTGCTTCTTGCATATTCCCTGCAACCATTTGTCGAACCAAAGTAGTTAAATCAAATATTTGTGCCCAATATTATAAGTGCATACCTCATTCACCCTTGTATGATTCATCCTAGCTCCATACTGCTGAAAGTTAGCCGCCATAGTTGTAATTAAATTCCTTGCAGCTTCTGGTGTTTTATCTACTAGTGCTCCTCCACTGGCTGCATCAATCATGCTCCTATCCATTGGCAACAGTCCCTCATAGAAGTATTGGATCAGGTGTTGGTCATCTATTTGGTGAGGTGGACAGCTGAAACATAACTTCGTAAACCTTTCCCAGTACTCATAAAGAGTTTCTCCATTGAACTGCCTGATTTCACATATCTCCTTCCTTATATTGGCAACTCTTAGCAGGAAAGTACTTCTCCAAGAATAGCTTTTGCATATCAGTCCATGATTGAATTACTCCTGAAGGTAGATAGTATAACTAGTCCTTTGCTAGATCTGCTAATGAGAATGGAAAAGCTCTAAGCTTGATTTGTTCCTCTGTCACTCCTTGTGGCTTCATGGTTGAACACACCACATGGAACTCCTTTAGATGCTTGTATGGATCTTCACTTGTAAGACCACAAAAAGTAGGCAAAAGATGAATTAGTCCAGATTTTAATTCAAAAGCAACATCTAAAGTAGGATACTCAATACACAAAGCTGGTTGATTAAGATCAGGATTAGCTAGTTCTTTCAAAGTCCTGCTGTTGGGAGTAGCCATCTCTTCTTCTTCTTCTGATTCAGTAGATGAATTGTTTGACAACAATTCAATTGCTATGTTGAGGCTAGGTGATGGAATAAGAGCTTCTTCTGGGTCTGCAGTTGTTTTTTTGGCTTTATAATTCTCTTTTCTAAGCCTCCTTGTTGCTTTCTCTATTTCTGGATAAAATTTCAATTCAATAGAGTGAGAGGATCAAGTCATAAAATAAAAGAAAAGAAACAAAGATTAAATCAAAACAGATAATCACTCCCCGACAATGGTGCCAAAATTTGGGAAGCTGTCGTTAAGCAATCCAAAAATAAACCTCACTTTACTCAACAAATTCAAATAATAAGCACAGTGGCAAGTAAGGATCGATCCCACAGAGAATGATATTGCTTTGAATTTATTCTAATGTTTCTAACTAAAAATAATAAATAAAGAATTGGGGGATTTTGAATTATAATTAACTAAAGAAAACAAAGTTAAAATAATAAAGATAATCTATAGTTCTTTAGTTCAGTTTGACCAATTTACAGAAAAAGTGTAATCAAGTTAACATTATTTCTGTAACGAATGTGATTTTTGTGAATGAATAAAATATTTATTGAGTTTAAATAAATATTTTTGTTAAGTTATTTATTGAGTAAAATAAATAATTTATAAAGCTATTGTGGAGTAATTCATGTTAAATGTTGTTTGAATGTGATTTGATGTGGTTATTCTAATTTAATTTAATAATTAAATTAGATGAATAAATAATTTATTTGAATAAAATAATTTATTTGGTATAGTGATATTGGTCAAATAGAAATTATAAATTAAGTTAGTAAGGTTTAATTGAATTTATTTAATAATAAGTTTAATTAAATTAAAAGTGTGACAATTAAAACTATATAGTATAATGAGTTATTATAATAAATGAGAAAGGGTTTTTATTTTGAGTAAACCAAACAAAGTCTTGTGACTCTTGGTTAGTAAAAAGAGTTTGTTTTTAATTGTAATTGCCAAATATAGCCTTATGGCTTTTGAATTGTGTAACTGATGTTCTAAAATTAAAATACGTGATTATGTTTCATCAGTTTTTATTTGAAGGCTTTATCAGTTTATTTGTTAAACTTAGAAAAGAAGAAAAAAAAACAAAGAGCAGAGTTTGAGAAGAGAGAAAATTGAGAGTTTGAAAAGTCTGTGGATTGAGAGGAGAAGGAAGAGAATTGCTAAACTAAAGAAATCATCTTGTTTAGCATAAAGGTATAATCCTTTTTAAAAGTTCTTCACTGTATTCTTATTACTTTACTTTACTGTATATGAATTTATTTGTTCAATGCATGAATTGCTTGATTGTAATTGATAGTAAGCATGTATTGGCCATTATATAATGTTTATAAGCCAATTTGAAGGAATTAATCCATGAAAGCATGCTTTAGATTAGAGTTTTTGGTTTTACAGAGTTTCACTTTCATGTATGGCTTAAATGTATAAATTTTGATGTTCAATTCAGATATTAATCTGTAAATTGATTGTTGATTGTGTTAATATGATTAAGAAACGAGAATAATGCAATTTAAACGGATCAAAATGGTTTAGAAGCAAGATTACAGTGTTTGAGTTCACTAAGTGTGTCAAAGTATAGAAAAAGAGCATGAACTGTGGATTTTTGGGTCTTTAATTGGTTGATTATGTGTTTATAATGGTTAGAATTGTTAGAAACATGTTGGGTAATTGTTTTATAACATGTTTGATGTCTCGGTATGTTTAATTTATGTGTTGGATGGTAGAATTTGGAAAATTTGGCCTAGAATGTCACTGGTTCGCGAACTGTAGGAGATGACTGCCGAGTCTACCGCCCCGGTGGTAGAAATGAACTGGAAATCTCGCCCCGGCGGTCCTGTCGCCCCGACGGCATAGTTGAACTAGTTTCCTCGCCCCGACGACGGTTTTGTATAGAAATCCACCGCCCCGGCGGTGGAACAGTAACTGGAAATTTTTATTTTTTTGTAATCTTGCTATGTTGCTGTGTACATGTTTAAAACTTAGATTAAAGTATTTAATAATAAATAAGATACTACAATGAGTGGTAAGCAAATATTTAATGAATAGCAAATGACATTTGATATATTAAATGGGATACGAACAAATCTTAATATGCATATAATCCTGTAACTAATTATTGTTACCGTTTTATAATTAAAATGTATAGGTTGATTAAGGAACGTGAATTTAAATCTGTAATCTACGTGCGAGGCAAGTTTTTCCTCCCTTAAACTTGTTATTTTATTTAAAGCAAGTTTACTTTCATTGAGCAAGTTTGTTAACCTTAGCTTATCGTTATTCAAAGCAAGGTTGTTACCATGTTAGGTGCTTAAGCTTTATTCCAGTCATTTGTTATTCGATCATTGATTGTTATTCAAATTCCGAATATAAATTTTATTGTACGACTTTATTGATGAATCAAATGCTTTAGTGACTAGCAAACCCTTATTGATTCAGCTAGTCCTTAGTTGATGAGCGTTCTAAAGACTTAGAATATTTTAAAATTGTTCCAAACCAAGTTCCTTTTGGTACGGATTCTGATGCTAAACTGAGATGAACAACCCTAATATAGGGGATTAATTACGCACCAGCGTTAAAATATTTGTACACAATACATTGTACAAAGGGCTGATCCCCCTCAGTACGAGACGGATGGTCCATAGTCTATAAGACTGTTAAAGGTTACAGTAGAAATACTTGCTAACCTAGGACATAGTTCGAGGTCTTATGACCCTCAGATATAACTTTAAATCTTGAAATCTATTTTTCTTGAATCAAGCATTCTAACGAGCTTTCAGGCCTTGATTATTTGTTGACTGAATTCAGAAAATTATTATACCTCAGTTGAAATCTATTTCATTTAAATGTTATTGTTATCATACTTGTGGGCAATTGTTTGCTCACTCTTGCATTAAACATTGCAGCTAAGACAAAAAAGTCGGACGAGCCATCCACGAGTAAGGGCAAGGGCAAGATGCAGAAATAGCTAAAGACCTATTATTCATTTGATGTTTTATTGTATTAAGACTTATTTAATTTTATGTTTTAATTCCGCATTGATGTAATAAAGGTTAGATAACCTGGGAATTTCTTACTTAAGAGTTTTAAGTTGTAACCTCTTTTATGGGAGATGTTTTATTCAGTTTAATTACATTATCTCTTATCATGGGTAATTAGACATGAATGTATAGAATAGTGAACACCAAATCTGTGGGATTGAAGTACCCGGATTTGGGGGTGTCACAATTTCTTCCTTCAATAAAATTAATAACCCTAGATGATCAGTAATCGCTCAATTATCCGAAATCCTCCTTAGATTTTAAATCTAATGTGACAATCGCCCCCACTAGACCCTAACTATTATATAACCCAGAACTATCAGTCTAGATTTAATATAACAGAAGCATTAAGAAATAGAGAATTAGGTTATTCCAAGCAACAATCACACTATCAGGGATTATTTAACTTGCCTTCTGATAACCTTAATAATACCCAAAAGCTTGTCCACAATCAAATATTATTAAGTACTATCTGTGATCAGATATAACATAGTTTGCTTAATATCATACCTTAATCTAGCAGACGATATTCATCAGATTAATCTAAATGGTCACATTAAATCAATTAGATAAAATAACATATAAACAGTTAAAATAGATTATCAGAATAAATATCATATACGAAGGAATCAATAACGAAACTCAATTATACTAGTAACTGAAAATAAGGTTCCATATCCCCTTAGAACTGAATAAAAATAAACGAGCCTAGCATGCTGATAAATAAATAAAATATAATCTAGGATGATGATCCAGGATGTCCAGGATGTTCTCAACTGATTACAAGTTAAAGGTATTTATAGATGCTTTTAAACCCTAGAAGACTTCTAATTATATTCTAATTTGGAAGTCTTCATTCTGCAGATATGGTAGTTTCATTCTCCTTCTTGATCTCTGCAATTCAGCTTTAGGTAACTTCCTTATTAAATTAGAATTTAGTTTCCAAAACCAAGTCTTCCTCAGTTTCCTTTTCCAATTCGATTCAGTTTCCATATTTAACTTTAACTCAGATTCCATATCAGACTCTACTTCCTATAATCCGAGATACTTTCCATGTATGACTGTAATTCCATCTCCAAATCCCTATACGAATTGAACTCTAGCACTCTAATACTCCAAATCCTACTCAGAATAGGAATCCTGCAAAGTCGACCAAAATCGTAGAGTAATACTCTGCACCAGCACTTTGTAGTGTAGACATGACATCGTAGAGTGAACAGGGACAATCGTAGAGTTAACCTTGTCAGTTGTAGAGTAACTTAGCCACTGGACTGAAAACGTAGAGTGTTGTGCCTAGTCGTAGAGTGAATCTCGCAATCATAGAGTGTAATTGGGAATCGTCGAACAACTCCGCCTAGCCTTCCTGCGATCGTAGAGCTGCCAGATTGCTATTCTAACACTACAAACGTAGAGTCTTAATACTGATCGTAGAGTACTTCTGCAAAATAAAACTCAGCTTTAAACTCCATTTTTGCAGAATCACACTAAATTCTTCTATAAATCAATAAATACCTTAATTAAACTCATAAACACAGAAAACATATAATAATACTAAGCATAAAGGAACCAAAAACATAGAATATTTTGCACCTATCACATATGTCTATTGATTAGTTATTAGTTATTATGTCCAACTATAGTTTTAAAGATATTTGTATATTAGTTACTGAGTGAACAAACCCTTGTATGGGAAAAGGGCTATAATATGTCAGTCGAACCGACTTATGAGATGCGGCTACGAAATTGTCTTAAGTGGTGTATTACAAAATGATTAATATGCACTGAGGCATTTTCATCCCCGTGTTAATAAGAAGGGGAACTGGTATATTTGTTCTTATGGTTTAAACAACCAACCAGTTTACTATATTACTGTATATTTGCAAAACTTGTGTTGTGGATAGAGAAAAATGGAATAATAGAGGATTAGGGGTATTCTAAAATCTTCTGGCTATGCTAGACATTCATGCGTATATTCGCACTTGGATGCATTTGAAAAAGAATTATTCAAACGATTGAACTGTAAATTTTTTGAACCTATGTCTATGCTAATTTTTCAAGCTAGACAGGGTTCATTTGAAAAGGATAAAATGATTTTTATCATCAACACACGGTAGCCTAAGGTCTGAAGATTAACACATTATTGGACATGATAAAGTCATAAAATTGATTTAGCTATGTTATTCATAGGTTTATGCTAATTATTTTGGCTAGACAGATTTAATATGAAAAATAAAAATGAATTTTTCATCAACACACTATTTAACCTGGTGTGTTATGATAAATGATGAGTTATCAACGTACTCTTGCTAGGTGCGGTATATAGTCATAAAATTAATTTTTAAAGTTTTGAATTGTTTAAAGATGAGTCAATGCCAATTGTTTCGACTAGACACCTTTGGTTATAAAGTAAACGGACATATGATTCCGGTAAACGCAATATACTGCGTCTTTAAGACTATTATGTTATACGTAACTTGTGGTACGATAACCTGATCACCTAAAGTACTGACTGATTATGTTTTTCAATCCTGGTGATTGTTAAACTTGTGGGTCATATATAACCCATATATAGAATATGAAATAGTTAAAGGTCTTGATTGACCCCTCGGTATAAATTAGAAGAATTCTCATTAAGAGAAGAATAAGATTGGAAGTCGAGTATGATTAAAGGTTTAAAACCTAGTGTAAAGAAAGGTTTAGATTGAACATTTTTACCTAATTTAAGTATTGAAAATTTAATGTAAGTTTATGATCAATTAAGAAAATTCATAGAATGAGATAAACTCGTAATGAGTTAAGTTATATGAATTAAAATTCATATTAAGTGGAGAAAAGAATAAAGATGATTATACTGTAATTTCGAGTACGAAATTCTTATAAAAAGGAGAGAATGTAATATCTGGAATATTTATAGAACATATAAATATGATATTAAATGGCTAAAGTTAGCTGTAAAGTTAATTTTGAGGACGAAATTCTTTTAAGTAGGGTTGAATGTGATGATCCAAACTTTTAAGAAAATTAGAATCCAACTTTATATGGATTGATAAAGATTGAATTACACTTTAAATGTGTTATGTAATTTATATGTGTTTGAATTGGTGTAACCTTAACACTTAATAAAATTCAAAAGTTATTTTAGAAGAAATCTTAAATTGGGAAAAAGGTTAAAACCTAAACCTTAAGGGTTAAACCCTAAGGGTTAGGAAAAAATATAAGCTCCCTAGAGAAATGTGTACGTCGTAATAACATTCTGTTTCAAGATTTATCGATAATACGATGTGAAAACACGTATTATCCAATAAAAGTTTTTTCGAGAAAAAGACGAAAACACGAATCCCGAGAAATGCTTTTCGTCTTTTTGACAGTTCCTTTCGTCGTTTCGACTTGTTATATTTCACGACATAGTAATTATACGTGGTTTATAGACTAATGAACCAATAATATTTTTCCTACGAGAAAGACGAAAACACTATTCATTCGGGAACTGTTTTCTGAATTTTGAAATTTCAGATTCCTGAATAGCGTTAATACGGAGAATAAATACATTTCCACTAATAAAATTTCTACCCAAAATAATTTCCGAATATTATTAATTCACGAATACGGGGCAAATATGGATTGAATATAGAAAGAATACGAAGAATATTATAAGTATAATGTACAGTATAGTACGAGAATTATACTGAAGATTATACGAGATTGATACGAAATTAATATAAGGTATAACACGAGTAGATTACGAATATTATACGAAGTATATATACGAAAAAATGTGTATAAATACTTAAGTATTATACTAATTAGTTGAAATCAAACTAGTATGTAACTGAGAATTCAAGTGATTTGTTTTTGACCAATCACGATCAAGTATAGCTATCCATGTGAAATTGTTTAGACCAATCAGAGCTAAGTTAGACAATACCAAGTTAGGGTAACCAAACTAGGAAAAGAAAACCTAGTTAGACTAACTAATTAGTAACTAAATCCAAGAAAACTGAAATGGACAAATAAAAACTAAGGAAAGCTAACTATGGATCGAAGTGAATTATTTTCGACCAATCGTAGCAAAGGATGATGTAAGCATGATGTGGCATGACATAAGGCTCAAAGAAGCACAAGGATGATGTTATCATGATGTCATGATGATGTCGTCTGGTGGAAGATATTTTGTGGCTTAAAGACCATTATACCCTAACTTAGAAAATCCTATAAATAGAGAGCTTAAGCTCATTAGTTCTTCACCAATTTCCAAAACAAATTTCTTATATTCAAGGCTATAATCAAGAATTAGAAAGAGAGAGTTTTTGTGAGTTTTAGTAATTGCGAAGAAATAGTTAAAGCTCGCAACTACAAGAGGTAAAATCCTTAGTCGTTATTATGTTCATTTTTCTTTTATATTATAGTCTTTAAGCTTAAGAACATAAGTCGTGGCCATGTACGATTTTTGTTCTCCGTGTCCTTCATAAGTTCTTCAGCAAGTAGTTGTTATGTTCAATTATATATAATAGTATAGTAGAAATCCCAAGAACACAAGTCGATACCATGTTCAGTTTTCCAACTCAGTGTTTCTTCATGTGTTCTTGAGCAAATCTTAAATATATTTAAGTTTATGTTATTTCAAGTTTAAAGTATCATAAATCACATATGTAAGTCGTTATAATGCCTAAATTATTTCACCTATAAGAACCTTAAGCTCAAGAACATAAGTCGTTACCATATACGATTTTTCGTTCTTCGTGTTCTTCGTATTCTTGAGCAAAAGTCATAAATCTTACATAAGTAGGTTTATGATTTTGTTATTTTCCTGTTATTGAATGTAATTAAGTGTTAGAACATGATAACACAATATTTTGATGCTTATGGTATCATGTTTTACCAAATGAAATGAAGAAATTATGAACAAAATCACATTTCTAACCTTTTTGCCCATTTTCCAAAAATTTATTGTCAGAATCTGCTTCTGAAATGTAAAAGAAAGTTGTAGAGGGGGAACTTCTAATGAATTTAGACTCAAGAATCACGCAAACCTTTTTTGAAATGAAGAAGTTATGGTAGTTTTTGTAAAGGACGTTAAAGCTGAAAAGTTTAAGGGGGCTCTCAGATGTAAAGGCTTAAAAATGACTTTTTGAGCTAGCTACTTATCTAAGTAATTTCACCTATGGAAATAGTTTTAACAAGTTATAAAAACACTTATTATGGAGTAAAATTCGATGAACTAACATTTAGGTACACGTAACCCATTATGTAGGGTTTTAAACATTTACCGGGAAACTTTAGTTTCGATCCGAGGCAAGTCTTCTATTCTAAACCTATGTGCAACTATTTCTAAGCTTGTTCATATGTGATAGGTTATATGTGAAAGTATATGTATGAAAGCCTTATGTGATGTTAAGTAGGATATGATGATTAATTGTTAAGTGTTTAATGATATGTTATGCCATATATGATTATGTTCTATCATTGAGCATGAGTTAATATGATTGTTAACTGAAAGTTATGTCAAGCCATGCATGTTAAAGTTTATATGAAAACATAAATTGTCTATGTGTTATTAGAGAGACTAGCTGAGCCGTGGTGCTCATTCTTGCGAATAAAACTTAAATTGTAGTTATGAAGAATGATAAGAAGATCATGAATGTAAAGCAGCGTAGACTAGATTTCATGTTTTATTTACTTATATTTGTATGAAGTTATAATGACTGTTGTAATACGAACAAGCAAACCATGTAACCGAATATTATGAAATGATATTATTATTATCATCAAATGTTGTTATATTTTTACTTTGATATAACTTAGAATTGTTAAAGAACTATAAATCTGAGTGAAGACATTGGTAATATGGACTGATCATGTTATGCCGATACTCTAAACTTCAGATAGATAGTAAAACATTAATACTATATGGATAAAGAACTATAAATCTGAATGAGGGTATTGAATAACATTGTAAGTGTCGTAAGAACAGAGATCTAGCGCCGATGAAGAAACCAAATTCATCACAAGGTTCTTCTGTTCCAAGTACAAGTGTGTTATTAATATTGTGAATGTCAGATAAATAGGAAATATCGATATGAAGAGATATCGCTATACGGATATATATATATATATATATATATATATATATATATATATATATCTAAGTGAGGGTATTGAATGATATTGGGAGTTCTGTAAGCACTGAGGTTACACTTAATGAGCACCGGTAAGGTGCCACCTTTACCGGAATGCGCCCCTCAGTACCAAGAATGATCTTATTATTAATGTTGTGAACCTTAGGTGCATTGAAGTATAGAATATTTAAATATTAAGGGTAAAATTGAACGGTGTATATGGTGTAATCCGTGTATACGGATATGATATACATGTTGATATTTGTAGAAAGGATGAGATTGAGACCAACTTAAGATACAGGGATTTAAGTAAAAGAAATTTTTAAAAGGAAGTGTCTGTAATAGAAAAGTTCAACCAATATGATTATGGGATCATTGGTTAAGTTACGAAAGATGTTGAGTTAACGTCGAACCCTTGTTCGGGCGGCCAACACTCGAATTCGGGGGGCACTACAATAACTTAACAGGAAGTATATTGATCTAAGTGAAGTAATAAGTGAAATTTTAGTCTTAATTCTTCTTAATCTGTTTTCAATCTTGTGGTAGTTAGCATTAATATTATTTAATTATTTACTTTCATAAATTCACAAGTCTTTTAAGCACTTGTTTAATAAAATTGAGTTAATACAAAATTGGTAATTGTTAGTATAAAGTACAGTTTTTCTCCGTGGGAACGATACTCTCTTATCATTAAAATACTTATTGATCACGTATACTTGCGTGTTGTGCTAAACTAGATTTAGGCAAACAAGTTTTTGGCGTCGTTGTCAGGGAATTAATTTAATAATTTTTGTCAATATTAATTTTAATCAAATTGATCTTTATTTAAACGTGTATTTTTCTATTTTAATTTTTCTGTTTAATTTTTTTTTCCGCAGATACACCATGGCCAACTATGATTATCAGTGGCCTTATACATGAATGACTTAGCCAAGAGCGGCAGGGATTTATGGACTCGAGGAATTGTTTGCACAGATGGAGACACTTTCGAGGAAGATTGACGCTTTAGCAGCACAACTTATTCAAAGTATAGCGGTGATTTGTGATTGTTGTGCTGGAAACCATTTGAGTCATCAATGCGCCATCAGTTTCGAGTCGGTACAGTCTAGTGGTAATTTCGGCGACTATTCCAACGATTATCATCAAAGTTGGCGGAATCATCCGGATTTGTCATGGTGCCAAAATAATTAAGTCCAACCCTTTGCTCCAAGCCAATTATACACTCCAGAATTTCAAGATCAAGCTCCTCCACATGAAGAGGAAAGGATGTTAAATTTGGAGGAACTTAATTCTTTCCAAGTGCATAGCTCTGATTGAGGAGCAAAATAGTCAGCAGATGTCGATTCAAAATTTTAAGAACCAGATGGGACAACTTATCAACGCCTTCAACAATAGCTATCAAGGTACATGGCCCAGTGATATGGTTCCCGAGACTGATGGATTACCCACGCCAAAGCTGCAACCGAACGTGCCAACAAATGTGGATACAAAAGAGGAGACGAATAGTAGGGACCAGGAAAAGAAGGCTGACGAAGATCCAGCCTTGAGTTCTAACGTATATGAGCCGATTTTGATAGTGCCCCATATACTTTCTCCATCAATGCTTAAGGATCCGGGTAGTTTTGCAAGCTCGTGCCCAATTGGTAGTCATTTCATCGGCAAAGTTCTTTGTGACATGGGAGCTAGCATAAATTTGGAGCCATGGTGTGATGAAAAAGAGGTCCATGAGAAGATAAATGAAGATCCAGTTGTGTTTAAAAAGCTTCAATTGCATATTCCGTTCACAGACACAATGGAGCAAAAGCCTAGCTACTTAAAGTTCTTAAGAGGGATTCTATCTAAAAAGAACAAGTTAGATGAAATTGAAAGAATGACCCGTACAGAAGCGAAGCCCTCAAATGTTACATTACTACCAATGGATAGAGGGTTTCTCAATTTTTGAAGGGAAATTGGATACTAAATGGTGAAGTCGGGCTGACGTCTTTAAAACAAGCGCTTATTGGGAGGTAACCCAAGTTTAATTTTTAGTATTTTTATTTTATTTTATTAGGTTTCATAGTAGTTAATAAATTTGTATTTATTAGGATTTAATAAACTTGCTTCTATTGTCTTTACAGGTTATTCGAGTCCAAGTCAAATGCAGTGCCTTATTCATTCCAATGTGCCTAGCTTATTCTTCAGACTTAGTAGATAAGGAGGAAGATTGCTATATTTTCAGGGAAGTCCTCTGCTTTACTTTTTCCTATTTTAGCCATTGAGGACAATGTCTAGTTTAACTTTGGGGGGGTGTTTTTAGTTTTTGTTTTATTTGGTATTTGAGTGTGTTATGTTATTAGATTTGCATTTTAGTTAGTATGTTTTTAGGATAGTTGAGCAATAGGTTGATTGAATTTGATTATGGTGCCAAGGATAAGAAAAAAATTGTGATTAATTTTTTTAACTCATGGGAATTAAGAAGCATGCATAGTCTGTATTTTCGATTTATGAGTTGATTTTATACTGTTTGTGATCTTTTTGAACTTCAAAGCACATATCCATCTGTTTAGCTAGTTGTGTCTTAAGGAATTTTTTTTTGTGTGAATACTTATGGGGGATATCATTGAAACTTTAGAAATGTATGTGAGCATCATTTAAAGTGAAAATCAGGCACTCACATAAGTTTGGGAAAAATCTTGGATTATTGAAAATTTTAAAATTTTTGAACCTTCCCGAGTAGAAATAAGGTATCATGCGGTGGGTCGAGATGGAGCATAAAATGCACTCACCCACAAACACAGGCGTGAGATGGAGCGTAAAACGCACTCGTTCAATGGGAAGTGAGATGGAGCGTAAAACATACTCACTAAAAAGGAAAAAAAGAAATAAAAGGAAATTTTTTTGTGTTTTAGAATTACTTGGGAAGGGTTCAAGCGTGTTTAAAAGTATGGATTATCCTTTTGATCCTCTAAATTTTATGTTTTGTCTTTATTAGCGGAGATTGATGTGAAACTTAGTTTATAGAATTGATTTGAAAATATTTTATGAGTATTTGATTAAATGATCTAGTGTGAGTCATGGCTAGTTTGAACGTTTGGATGTACACACTCATTTAAAGGATCATTATTAGTTGTGGAACTGATGATTAGGTTGAAATTTTAGGCTTTGCATGTTTTCGAAAAATTTTCTTGAGTTATCATTAGAGGAAATCTTTGAGGCTATTATGCAAATTTTTATTGATTCATTGCTCGAGTCATGTGAGTTGCTATTTAGAATTAGTTGTAATAGTTTTTGTTCTTAGTGTTTTGCTTGAGGACAAACAAAGATTTAAGTTTGAGAGTGTTTGATGAGTGGGTTTTATACCTATGAATTAAGTATGTTTGGCTTGATAATTTATGAGTTTTTAAGTATTTTAAGTTAGTATTAGGTATTTATAGTGTTTTTATGTTATTTTGTAGGAATAAGCAAGGAAACGCAATCCGGACATCTTTTAGAGTAAAATATGCAAGCAAATGCAAGAAGGGAAGATTGAAGGGTTTTCAATATTAGGTTGGATGCATGTTTTTGGATTGGGATTTGAATTTTATTGTAGAGCATGTCGAGAGCTTCGATTTGATAGGTGGTACATCCCGTAACTCCTCATGGATCAAAAGTTATGGCATTTTTATCAACAAAGATCAAAGTTTGGAGTTGCCATTTACATAGCAGCTACTTGAAGCCCAATTTCGACCTTGATACAACCCGAATCTCTTAATACTCAAAGAATAAAAGTTGTAGATCTACTTCTTAGCTTTTCGGAACATCTTGAAGTGTCCCAATCGGAGTTCAGATGAGAAAGTTATGGCCATTTTACCAAAGGACGTCGCAGCAAAAAATTGCCTAGCGCGGCCGCGCCATTCGCCAGTTTATTTTGGGCGTGGCCGCGCCCAACACCAGAGAGAGGTCGCAGCCAGATTAAGATTCCACGCGTTTTTGCATATTTTTGACTCCAAATTAGATTGGATTTCCTCCTAAGCTTGGGATTTGACTTGTAACCTATAAATACATGATATGTGACATAGAATAGAGAGATCTTGCTACTTTTTGCTAACCCTAAAATTGAGAGACTTTGCTACTTTTTTCTAACCTTAGAATTGAAAAAGGATTGGAGGCTTGAAGCAAGATATTATCACGAAGGAAGATCAAGATAGGAAGCTAATTTTGGAGAATCGGTTTTTAAAGGCTTGAAGCAATTGGGAGAACACGAATGATCTAAGTCGGGAGCTGAAGGAGAGACTCGAGGATTGCAGCAACAGTTTTTATTCTCCTCTCCTTCTTTTACTTTGTATCGTGAATGTTTTATCAATTGTGGATTATAGATTTTGATTCAATCATGAACTAATTTCTATTTTAAGATTACAATGGATCTTATTTTGTAGATTTTATTAATATGCTTCCATGTTAATTAATGTTGGTTATTATCAGATTGTCTATTATGATTTGTGCATAATTATTTAATTGTCTGGCCAGTAATTACCGTGATAATCTATATGAACTCGAGAGATAGATTATAGGTTTAGATATGATCATAATAACATGTGATTGTGTTTTCTGCATGGTGATGGAACTCATGATTTGTGTCTAGGATAGAGATATACCTATACGCCGCATGTAACCTAATAGGGAACCTGTGCTTTAAATCCTTTTTAATTGTAATTCATATAGAGATATAATGAATTAGTTATTTAGGGTGTTTACCTTAATTCTATCATTTGTGGATTTAAGTTAATTTGTTTCTGATACGTCAGTTGATGGTCATAAATATTGATGAGTTCTCCATTAACGATTTGAAATAGTTAGCATAACTTAACAGGAAGTATATTGATCTAAGTGAAGCAATAAGTGAAATTGTAGTCTTAAGTCTTCTTAATCCGTTTTCAATCTTGTGGTAGTTACCATTAATATTATTTAATTATTTACTTTCATAAATTCACAAGTCTTTTAAGCAACTGTTTAATAAAATTGAGTTAATACAAAATTGGTATTGTTAGTATAAAGTGTTGTTTTTCTGCGTGGGAATGATACTCTCTTATCATTATATTACTTGTTGATCACGTGTACTTGTGTGTTGTGCTAACCTAGATTTAGGCAAACATCGATATTGAATATTGTTAGGACAAATGCATATTTGATTTGATGATGATATAATGTATATTTGTATCAAGTAGCTTTTGTGATGTCCTTATAATGAAATTAATGTAAAAGAACTTAGAATAGGGATCAAACTTGTTAGGTTGATCCAACACTCAACGTTCATAGAGTGAATACTTGGTATATATCTTAGTCAGGAAACGATTCTAGAGCAAGATAGTGAAGCAGTCAAAGATCATAGAGCTGCCTAATTTGAGATTGTAAAGCAAGTTGAAGATCGCAGAATCTGCCAGAGATCGTAGAGCTTATTGAAGAACGTAGAGTCTGTCAGAGATCGTAGAGCTCATTAAAAACCGTAGAGTCTGTCAGAGATCGTAGAGCTCAATGAAGACCGTAGAGTTTATCAGAGATCGTGGAGCTCAATGAAGACCGTAGAGTTTGGAAGAGATCATAGAGCTCATCAAATATTGTAGAGCTTGCCAATCATAGAGTCGCCTAGACAGATACTCTACAACCACCATGAAACTCTACGATTAGGAAAATCATAAAGTATATCATATCTGACAATGGACTGACATTGTCAAGACACGAAGAATGCAGATCCCAAAGATAGTTGCTGAATATCTTAAAGTTTGAAAAGAAGATCAGATCGAAGTGTGTCTAAACAACTAGTTCATTGAAGTGACAATGACCCACTTGCAGGCCACTACAACAATTTGATATGATATGTCACAGCCGAAAGCAAACTGACACACACTTACCCAACATTCAACAAAAAAAAATCTTCTAGGATTTGATAAATGAGCAACGATAACTTTCAAACGGGACAATCTCGAGAACATCTATAAGAGGCGCATATTCAATACAAAAGTAACAAGAAGATATTATACAAGATGATCTGCTGCCAAACTCTTAAGGCTCTAGTCTATGATCCTAAAGATCTTGAAGATCTAGAACATCTTGTTCTGCTGCTAAGTCTTTCATTACTGGACTTAAAGCTACTTAGCAGCACCCCAACCAAACACTCTATCTTAGTGATTCAGAGGTCTAAGCGACCTATGCAGCCAAGTCTTACTGACTTAAATAGATTTAAATGCAACCAAGTATAAGTGACTTGAAGAGATCTTAGTGATCTAATTGCTACCAAGTCTAAATGACTTAAAGAGATCTTAGTGATCTAATTGCTGCCAAGTTTAAGCGACTTGAAGAGATCTAAGTGATCTAGCTAGGCAGGTCTAAGTGACTTGCACCAGGTCTTAGTGGCTTAAAGGAATCTTTGTGATTCAATTGTTGTAATTGTTCTTTGTGAACAGATCTTAGTGATCACCTCATCCTTAGTGGATTTCCTACTCGAGGAGTAGAAAAGTGGACTAGGAGATATTTGTTCTCCGAACTACTTAAAATTCCTTATCTCATTTACTTTCAGCATTTACTTTCCTGTTCATTACTATAAGTACTTTAAGATTTAGCATGTGACTTAGTTCCACATTTGATTGTTAAATTTAGAACTGTGACTTTCCTAAACCTTTGTAAGGGGATTTTTAAATTATCATTCTGTTTTGCATAATTAAATTAACCTTCTTAATTTATAAGTTGGTAATACTCTATTAAAAGTGAAGTTTTTAAAAAGGATCTATTCAACCCCCCTTCTAGATCTTTAAGTACCCTTAAATAACAAGTGATATCAGAGCGGGTTCTCATAATCAAAGCTTAAATCACTTAAGTAGATCAATGGCACAAAATAAAACCAATTCTGAGCTTGGTGGTAGAAAGAAGCCACCCCTGTGTAATAAAGATAAATTTGCCAACTGAAAAGTGTGAATACGTCTATGGATGCATTTGATGTGGAGCTATTTTATGCTGTTTTAAATGGCCCATATGTTCCTATGAAGCTAGCTCCAATAACAAAAGATCCAAACAAGGTTGCGGTAAAGCAAAGGGCGAAATGAACTGATATGGAGAAGAAGCTCGTGCAGCTTAATAAGAAAGCTAAGAACATTCTGTTCATGGCTTTGGAGGACGAGCTGTTTGAGAATGTGGTCAACTGCAAGACGACAAAGGAAGTATGTGAAGCTCTCCTGATAATGTACGAGAGAATTGAAGAAGTTAGAGAAAACAAGCAATCCATACTGACTCAACAGTATAAAATGTTCTCCCATGTTTCTGAGGAGAACATAACAACAACTTATGAAAGATTCAATGTGCTGCTCAACTCCCTCAGAGCATTTGGAAAGGTCTATTCTAATAAAGACCTTAATATCAAATTCGTGAGAGCACTGCTGAGAAAGCGAGATGCAAAGACCACGATCATCAGAGAATTAAAAAATCCGTATGAGATGACTGTGCAGAAGCTCTACAATATTCTTCTTACCTATGAGCTGGAGCTGAACCAAATGGCAGAGATTATTTTAGAATTCAGAAGGAAAGAGAAAGGAGTAACTCTCAAAGCTGCTGAGGTATCTTCTAAAGTTCCCTTGGAAGATGAATCTGATGATGATGAAGATAATGATACTATTGCCCTTCTTGCCCCAAAGTTGAGAAAGTTTATGAGAAAGGGCCGAAACAACAATTCTAGAAGATACATTAACAATTTTTGTAACAAATGTGATTTCTGTGAATAAATAAAATGTTTATTGAGTTAAATAAATATTTTATTTGATTTATTTATTGAATAGAATAAATAATTGATCAATTATCGTGGAGTAATTTATTTTAGTATAATTATGTTAATTGTTATTTGAATAGTGATTTAATGTTATTCTAATTTAATTTAATAATTAAATTAGATGGCTAATGATTTATTTGAATAAGATGATTTATTGAATTAAATTATAATTGGCCATATAAAAATTATAAATTAAATTAGTAAGGTTTAATTGAATTTATTTAATATGAGGTTTAATTAAATTGAAAGTGTGACAATTAAACTATATAGTATAATAGGTTATTAAAATAAATGGAAAAGGGTTTTTATTTTAGTTAAACCAAACAAGGCCTTATGACCCTTGGTTGGTAAAAATGGTTTATTTTGTTTTGGTTCAACCAAACAAGTCCTTGTGGCTTTTGGAATTCTATTTTCTTAATTGGGTTTGCCAAACATGGTCTAACCCTTTGTTTTTGCAACTGACTAATTAAATTCAAGTTACGTTAAAAAAAATAATAAGTCAGTTGTTTTCTAAGCCTAAGGAAGGAATATCAGAGTTTTGGTAGAGAAAGAATAGAGAGAATACATAGAAGGAATAGGGAAAATTGAGAGAAAAACTTGAAAATCAAAGAAAAAGAAGGAGGATTGTCAAGCTATTCCTAATCATTTACCTTAATCAAGGAATTAAGAGGTATAATCTGTTTCTAATTCTTTAATTTTATTACATTGAGTTTTTTCACTGTATATGGTTTTTACTTCCATGTATGTAAATTTATTTGCTCAATGCATGAATTAGTTAGTTGTAATTGATAATATGCATGCATTAGTGATTATATGATGTTTATAAACCAATTTGAAGAAATTAATCCATGAAAGCATGCTTTAAAATAGAGTTTTGGTTTTATAGTGTTTCACTTTCATATATATGGCTTATATGCATGAAAATTAACGTTCAATTTGACTATTAATCGGTAAATTGACTCTTGATTATGATAACATGATGAAAAACGAAAAGAATGCAATTTGAACGGATTAAAATAGTTTTATATTGAGTTTATAGTGTTTGTTTTCGCTAAGTGCGTAAAATATGAAGAATTAGCATGAACATAGAAATTAAATCTTTTAAATAGGTTGTTTGGAGTTTCTGATGTATGGGTAATGCTCTGTAATTGCTTGCTACTAAGTCTTTTGAGTTTATAGCATCAGTGAATAATTATTTTAGTGTCTAAAAGAGTAAGTTATGAAATTGGTTGGAAACAGAGTCTATTCGCGCTGCAGCAACTGAGTTTGTGTCGCAGCGCGGCCGCGCTAGTTTCCAGTGCAAAAGTAGCGCGGCCGCGCCAAAAGCAGATCAGTCCCTTTATGAGTGCAGCGCGACCGCGCTGGTTCCAAGAGTAAAAATGGCGCGACCGCGCCAGTATCAAAGCAGACCAGTGATGAGCTTTTAAATGTATAGCTTGGGTGATGCTAAGTTAGCCTATTCTAATGTATGCGGAGAATCGTAAATCATATTATGAGACTTAATAACATGGTGTAGTTGCTCATATGATGATTATAAGTTATGAATCAATAAGTTATAAAAATCTGAAACTTGGTGTTGTAAGGGTTGGAGATGTTATTCATATGCTAGGTCTTGTGTTATGTGTTTGTAGAGATTTCGAATTCGTGTTATGTGGTTAGTTAGAAAGTTCAAAGCATGAACTACGTGACTAAATTGTACTAAAATGAAAGGTGAAATTGTTAATCATAATTATAATATCACTAATTTACATTGTGATCCTAATGGAATGTAGGACGTTTGGTGAACGTAAATTGTGATTGTGTAGATTACGCACGAGGCAAGTTTCTAAATCCTACTTTTCATTGAGCAAGTTCTCTAACCTTGGTTACTATTATTATTCAAGCAAGGTTTTTCATATTACCCAGCGATTATATGTTGATTGAGTTCTCTAGACCTCCAAATGCATTACTCCAATATATATTCGTTTGTAATCCTTGAATTCTATTGTTATTGTAGTCCCATTTTACAAAGATTGTATTGTTATTGTAATCAGACTATTATATGGCTAGTGAACCCTTTTGATTCAGCCAGTCCATAGTTGATGATCATTCTAAAATCTAGAATTTCTGTTGAAGCTTTTCCAAACCATACTTCATTTAGTACGGACTCTAATGGTAAAACTGAGATGAACAACCCTAATATAGGGGATTATATTACGCAATAATGTTAAAATATTTGTGCACAATACATTGTACAAAGGGCTTATCCCCCTGAGTACGAGATGGATAGTCCATAGTCTATAAGACTGTTAAAGGTTACGGTAGAAATACTTGTTAACCTAGGACATAGTTCGAGGTCTTATGACCCTCAGGTATAGTTTTAATCTTGAAATCTATATTCAGCTCTTGAGCCAAGTTTTTTTTGTTGAACTTTCAGATCTTTTGTTTGTTATTAATCGATTTCAGAAAAACTATTACTCCTCAGTTAAAATCTACTCCGTTAATCATTTAACTGTTATTGCTATTATACTTGTGGGAAATTGTTTGCTCACCCTTGCACAAAACATTGCAGCTAAGACTGAGAAGTCGGATGAGCCATCCACGAGTAAGTGCAAAGGCAAGATACAGAAATAGTTCGCGAAATGCTTTTTGTTATGGAGTTTTTGTAATAAGACTTATTTAATTTTATGTTTTAATTCCGCAATGATGTAATAAAGGTTAGATGACCTGGGATTTATTTACTTAAGAGATTTAAGTTGTAACCCCTATTGTGGGAAGATGATTTATTCAGTTTAATTATATTGTCTTTTATCATGGGTAGTTAGTCATGAATATATGGAATAGTGAACACCAAATCTGTGGGATTGAAGTACCCGGATTTTGGGGTGTCATAGGTTGGTATCAGAGCTGTAGGTTAAAAACCTTAGGTGGGGAACCTTAGGAGTTAGCCTTGTAAAGAATCGAAAACATAGTGGTGTTAAAACTCTTATCGAGTTCTAAGGAATGAATTAAGGAATTCATTACAGATAAAAAAAAAACTTTATGTGCTA
Source organism: Aralia elata (assembly GCA_034770075.1). Classification (NCBI taxonomy): domain Eukaryota; kingdom Viridiplantae; phylum Streptophyta; class Magnoliopsida; order Apiales; family Araliaceae; genus Aralia; species Aralia elata. The sequence goes on from JAVJAP010000068.1 coordinate 92,974, forward strand.
TAACTTATGTGTTATAACTTATATGCTCGCGAGTACTATCAAGTAGTAATTAAACTTAAAATTTTATTGTCAGGATGTCTGATATAGGAGGATCCAGTCAGGCTATGGAGGAGGAGCCTCGAGATGTTCATATAGTTCGGGAACAACTAGTGCAGAGAGAACCAACCCCACTAACCACTGTTGTAGAACCTGAGTATGTACCTGAGTCAGATCCTGAGGAGGATCCTGAAGAGGTTGAGGAGGAGGAGGAAGACCCTGACGAGATACCACTATCTTCCTTAGGTGTTCATATGTATGAGCAGGTGTATGATCACAACGTAGAGTTGCAGGATAGGGTGGAGGAGTTAGAGGAGCAGGTAGCTGAGCGTCAGGCTGTTCTGGAGCAGAAGAATGGTGAAATTAAGGATCTTGATATACGTCTTGGGGACGTGGAGTGGAAGCTGGTACATGCAGAGAGCCAAAAGGAGGAGTTATCAGCTGAGGTGGAGAAACTGAAAAGTGAGCTGAGAGAAGAGTCTGCAAAGCGTGCTAGAGCCGAGGACGTGTGGATGAAAGCTGCTGATCATGCAGACCATATTGAGGATGAGATGCAGTCAAAGAAAGCCAAGATGGATGAGATGGAGCGTGTTTTTCACACAGCAATGGATAGGGCTCAGGATCGAGTTTTTCATTACCCAGCTCAGTTCGAGGATTTACCGTGGTACGTGATGGATCGCAGGACGATGATTCATATCATGAAGCAAGAGCACGAAGAAGCCGTGCGACGTGGAATGTCGTTATAGGTCACGAATAGCAGTAATAATAAGTTGTTTTCTAAGAGAGCTAATATGATGTAAATCTCAAATGAGATAAATAGTGGGTTGATTATGATGTGGTCTTGAAACTTTATGATTTCAGGGCAGATGATGTAAATAACTATGATGCTATCTATGTTATGATTTGAAGCAGTAAATGAATAAAATACGAAAGTTTATCAGATGTGCTATGTGCTAAATGTTGTTTATAAAATGTTTAAGTTAGGACTTAAATGTTTAAGTGATTGAGCAATAATCTAATAGCGCGAATTCTTAGCAGTAAGATGCCGCCAAGAAGAAGACCAACACGTCAACAGACCCCTGAAGGATCCACGAATAACAACGAAGAAACCAACGCTAATCCAATGCACCAGTTGGTGAACTTGTTAACAGGAGCATTTGCAAATCAACCTTAAGTTCATGCCACAACTTTCAAAGACTTCAAAGCAGTAGGACCCCCAGAATTTCAAGGGTCTATGAATCCGATCGAAGCTCAAACATGGGTCATGGAGATGGAAAAGGTTTTTGATGTTGCTAGGGTCAGCGATGACCAGAAGACTGCATTCGCAACATTTATGCTCAAATCAGAAGCTAGTTATTGGTGGTAAGCTAACAAAACGCGAGGCAGTCAAGGGGTAATTCCGTTGGAACGATTCAAGGAGATGTTTTTCGAAACTTATTTTTCGACGAGTGCACATAATCAGATGGAGGTGCAATTTTTGGAGTTAAAGTAAGGTACAATGATGGTGCCTGAATATGCTGCAAGATTTAACGAGTTGGCGAGGTTTGCGCCATATCAAGTTAATATTGATGAGAGAAAGGCTAAAAGGTTTGAGTAGGGACTAAAAACCTGGCTGTATAGTCGAGTTTTGATGTTTCAACTGAATTCGTTTGCGGCAGTGCTTGAGAAGGCGATTATCGCTGAAGGAGGTAGTGATGCACTGTCTAAATACAACCAAGAGCAGAAGAAGAAGAAGAGTGAGAATGAGAATAAAGCAAGTGGTAGCCATGGTGGCAGCAATCAAAAGAGGAAATGGAATGTTAGTAACGCTGGTGGCAGTCAACAGGGAAATCAGAGGAAGAAGGTGGAAGCATGCAGCAACTGTGGAAAGAATCATGTGGGTGTTTGCTTGAAGGGCAAGAGAGTATGCTTTAATTATGGTCAAGAGGGTCACATTGCACCAAATTGCCCTAGTCCGAAGAAGGGTGCATGTTTCACTTGCGGATAGAAGGATCACCTTGCTCGAGATTGTCTTAAGAAAGCTACAGGAGGAGCAAGCGGAGGAAAGGGAAACAACAGTGGTGGCAATTTGACTATCACTGGACCGACGCCGTCTAATCGACCTACCGCCCGAATATTCAACATGACGGTGCAAGATGTTGTGCAGTCAAAGGATGTGGTGTCAGGTATCATTCCGATCAATAGTATAAATGCTTACGTATTATTTGATTCGGGTGCTACTTGTTCATTTATATCCGAAGATTTTGCTAGGAAATTATAGTTACCTCAGGAAGAGTTAGATTACCCTATGAACATAGAAATCACGAATAGGGAAGTGATTCCTGTTAAGTTTGTACACAAGAACTGTCGGGTAGATATTAAGGGTCATGAGATGATGGTAAACTTAATCCCAATTCGACTTGGGGAGTTTGATGTTATTTTGGGAATGGATTGGTTGTTCAACCATGGGGCAGTTATTGATTGTCAAAAGAAGTGTGTGAACCTTATGACTCCGTCAAAGGTAGTGTTTTATGGCAGCAAGTCGCCTAGACAAACGAGTTATTTGACGATGATGCAGGCCAGGAGGATGTTGAGACAAGGATGTGTAGGATATCTAGCCTACATAGTCGATACACGAAAGGTGGGTGCAAAGCTGGAGGAGATACCAGTAGTTAGGGAGTTTGCGGACGTGTTTCCTGATGATTTGCCAGGACTACCGCCAGATAGGGAAATTAAATTTCTAATTGATTTAGCACCAGGTATAGCCCCTATATCAAAAGCCCCGTATCGAATGGCTCCGGTATAAATAAAGGAGTTGATGGTGCAATTGCAGGAGCTGCTAGATAAGAAGTATATTCAACCGAGCATTTCGCCGTGGGGAGCACCGGTGTTATTTGTCAAAAAGAAAGACGGATCAATGCATCTTTGCATTGATTATAGGGAATTGAATAAAGTCACTATTAAGAATAAATACCCGTTGCCAAGAATCGATGATTTGTTCGATCAGTTGAAGGGAGCGAAATATTTTTCGAAAATAGATCTTAGAAGTGGGTATCATCAGCTGAAAGTGAGAAAGGAGGATGTACCAAAGACGACATTCAGAACTCGGTATGGTCATTACGAGTTTCTTGTAATGTCATTTGGCTTAACGAATGCGCCTGCAACATTCATGGATCTAATGGATAGAGTGTTTAAACCATTCTTGGATAAATTCGTAGTGGTATTCACAGACGATATTTTGTTATATTCCAAAACTCAGGAAGAGCATGTGGAACACTTGAAGATGACATTGGAAGCGTTAAGGAGAGAGAAACTGTATGCGGAATTCTCTAAATGCGAATTTTGGTTAGAGCGTGTTCAATTCCTTGGGTATGTTATTGATAAAGACGGGATTTCGGTGGATCCGATAAAAGTGGAAGATGTGATGAACTGGGATCAGCCGAAAACACCATCAGAAGTGAGGAGTTTCTTGGGATTGGCGGGTTATTATAGGCGTTTTATTCAAGATTTCTCTAGGATAGCCACTCCATTGACGAATTTGACAAGGAAATCGGTGAAGTTCATTTGGACGGAGAAGTGCGAAGAGAGTTTTCAAGAATTAAAGAAGAGACTAAGTACGACACCTGTGTTGTCTTTGTCGGATGATACAGGGAATTTTGTTATGTATAGCGACGCATCGCATAAAGGACTTGGTTGTATGCTTATGCAGAACGGTAAGGTTATCGCGTATGCATCGCGCCAACTAAAAGATTATGAGAAAGGGTATCCGACCCATAATTTGGAGTTAGTAGCTGTGGTGTTTGCTTTAAAATTTTGGAGGCACTATCTCTATGGGGAGAAGTGTGAGATATATACAGACCATAAAAGTCTGAAGTATATTTTCACATAAAAGGATTTAAATATGCGTCAGCGGAGATGGATAGAATTGATCAAAGATTACGATTGTGAAATCCTATACCATCCAGGGAAGGCTAATGTGGTTGCTGACGCTTTGAGCAGGAAGGGTCGGGAGATACTATTCTTGTTAACTGCTCAGGAGAAGCTCATAGCAGAAATGGCTAAATTAAAGTTAGAGGTGAAGTGTCTGGTAGAGCCGAATGAAAAATTATTCCAGGTGGAAACCCAACCAACTCTAGTGGACAAGATAAAGGAAGCAGAACTCCAAGATGAGGAGTGTGATAAAATACAAAAAAGGGTGCTTGAGGGTGAGGAGCTTAAATTCAAAATCGATACCAAAGGGTTGTTGAGATTTGAAGGTAGAATCTGGGTTCCGTTAGTGCTGGAGATCAGAGAAGAGATTTTGAACGAAGCTCATAGTTCAAGATTTTCGGTTCACCTGGGAAGTACAAAAATGTACCAAGATCTTCGACAACATTTCTGGTGGCTAAATATGAAGAGAGAAGTTGTTGAGTGTGTTGCGAAGTGCTTAACTTGTTAAAGAGTCAAAGCAGAACATCAAAGACCAAGTAGTTTGCTATAGCCCTTGGAGATACCAGAATGAAAGTGGGAACATATCACGATGGACTTTGTGGTAGGGCTTCCAACTACTCAGAAGGGTTATGATGCAATATGGGTTATCGTAGACCGACTGACGAAATTAGCACATTTCTTGCCTATCAAAATCAGATTCACCCTAGATCAGTTGGCGAAATTATACGTCAAGGAGATTATCTCAAGGCACGGAGTTCCAGTATCAATTGTGTCGGATAGAGATCCACGTTTCACATCAAAATTTTGGAGGAGTCTGCAAGTTTGTATGGGGACGCAGTTGAGAATTAGTACAACATACCATCCTCAAACCGATGGTTAGAGCGAAAGAACAATTCAAACGTTGGAAGATATGTTGCGAGCTTGTGTAATGGACTTCAAAGGGAACTGGGATGACGATTTACTACTGGTAGAGTTTGCTTACAATAACAGCTATCATGCAAGTATTGGCATGCCGCCCTACGAAGCATTATACAGAAGGAAGTGTAGAACTCCATTATGTTAGGATGAGGTCGGTAGCGTCGTCTTCTGGGTCCCGAGTTGGTACAGCAGACGGCAGAAATCGTCAGAATAATAAGAGCCAGATTGTTAGCTGCTCAAGACAGGCAGAAGAAGTATGCCGATAAGCACCGACAAAATAGAGAATTCGGCGTCGGTAGTTTTGTATTTCTCAAAGTTTCTCCTTGGAAAGGGAAGATCAGATTTGGTAAAAAGGGTAAGCTGAGTCCACGATTTATTGGACCCGTTGAGGTGTTAAAAAAAGTAGGTGAGGTGGCCTATGAGGTAGCTTTACCTCCTGAATTAGACCACATTCACAATGTCTTTCATATATCGGTGTTAAGACCATATAAACCCGATTATAAACATGTTATAGAATATGAACCGATACAATTTGACAAAGATTTGTCCTATGAAGAGGTTCCTATGCAGATCGTTGACAGGAAAGAACAAGTTCTCAGAAATAAAGTTATACCTTCTGTTAAGGTAATCTGGAGGAACCACAACGCTGAAGAAGCTACGTGGGAACTCAAAGAGAAAATGATGCAAAACTATCCTCAATTATTTGATTAATCCTTGTATCGCGATTCTGGGGACAGAATCCTTGTAAGGAGGGAAGGATATAACGAATGTATTAATTGCGTTGTGATTTTGGGGACATAATCCTTGTAAGGAGGGAAGGATGTAACGAATGGGATTTCTGTGAATAAATAAAATGTTTATTGAGTTAAATAAATATTTAATTTGATTTATTTATTGAATAGAATAAATAATTGATTAATTATCATGGAGTAATTTATTTTAGTATAATTATGTTAATTGTTATTTGAATAGTGATTTAATGTTATTCTAATTTAATTTAATAATTAAATTAGATGACTAATGATTTATTTGAATAAAATGATTTATTGAATTAAATTATAGTTGGCCATATAGAAATTATAAATTAAATTAGTAAGGTTTAATTGAATTTATTTAATAATAGGTTTAATTAAATTGAAAGTGTGACAATTAAACTATATAGTATAATAGGTTATTAAAATAAACGAAAAAGGGGTTTTATTTTAGTTAAACCAAACAAGACATTGTGACCCTTGGTTGGTAAAAATGGTTTATTTTATTTTGGTTCAACCAAACAAGTCCTTGTGACTTTTGGAATTCTATTTTCTTAATTGGGTTTGCCAAACATGGTCTAACCCTTTGTTTTTGCAACTGACTAATTAAAATCAAGTTACGTTAAAAAAATAATAAGTCAGTTGTTTTCGAAGCCTAAGGAAGGAATATCAGAGTTTTGGTAGAGAATGAATAGAGAGAATACAGAGAAGGAATTGGGAAAATTGAGAGAAAAACTTGAAAATCAAAGAAGAAGAAGGAGGATTGTCAAGCTATTCCTAATCATTTTGTTAGGTTTGTATATAACGTGAACATGCAATCAAATTACATAAATAAGCGGAAGCGCGATAAAATCGGATTTTTAAAATTTTATACAAACCATCACCATGATCAATCTGTGTGCTCAATTAACGATATAAACAAAAGAGATAGAGATTAAGAAATTATACACTCGTAGAACCGTGCTTCCGCGGGTACAAGTTCACCTCCAATTCCTTCGCGTTCCCTTGAATTCCACCGACTAAATTCCTTTGCTTGATCAACGTTAGCCACCCAAGTGTTTGGCCTCTAGAGGTGATCCACCAAGGAAGAATAATTATTCAAGAAGTTGGGTGTTGGCAAAACCCTAGTTTCTATCTCTATAGAAATTGTAAGTACTCTCCACAATCTAATGCAAGAGTGTGTAACCCTAATCTATGATAAGACTCCTCTTATTTATAGATGTAGGAAAACTCTTCCCTAAACTATTTAGGATTAGGGTTTCTATTATAATTAAACTCCTTTAATTAATTATGCTCCTAATCCAATTAGGAATTCATGTGTGAGTACTTATATTAATTAATTCTCAATCCCTATTAGGAATTAAATAATAGTAATAGTAATAATAATAATAAGACTCCTCTTATTAATTTATATTTAATATTTTTGAAATATTAAATAATAAATATTAAGCTATTTAATTTATTATATCCCCATAGATTAAATTAAATACACTTAACTTATTATTATAATTATGCCATTTACTTCTTAAATAAATATTTTTCTTTTGCGGTATGACCCTTTAGGTTCTCCATATTAAACCGGTTGTGAATAAATCAATTAGAACAATTCTAATTTTATTTAAATAAATAAATAAATTAAACTATTTAATTCACTTAAATAAATAATATTTATTCTACAATAAGGGTAAGCCCCCTTAGCGATCAACGACTTTCCAGATAATATAGATTTCAACATTAATCACAAAAGAACCTTTCAGTGAATAGTTACCGTACAATTCAATCCTTCTACCATACAATGTCCCAATTAAATATAAGACATGGATTTACTGTCAAGTCTTATTTTATTTAATTATATGTATTTCGATTCCCAAATGCACAACTCTAAATAACGCAAATTAGAAACTCCTTTCTAATTTCATTCTGCCTTGACCAAGGACTACTGAGTTGTCATTTATCGAATCACATAGGATATTCACATCTTTTACTAGACGTGGTAGATTCTTTGTTGATCATTCACCTATCTCCATGTACAACTTATTATACTCAATCATACCCTTTAGTATACCCTAAAGGTCTTAAGGGACATGTCAAAGTATAACTCATCATACACAAGATACTATGATGATCTCAAGTCCAAGGATCACTTGTACTACTATCACTATAGGAATTCCTATTGACAAGCGAGTAAAACTCCATTAGGTATTACTTAGCGAGCCACGTAAGTGAACTTATTCTCTAATAAGCACCTACATACTTGCTTTAGTGTCTCCACACAAATGATTATGAGATCAATCATCCTCTTCCTAAGAGCAAGCAACGTATGTACTAATCTATCCGGATTCACTAATCCCCTTTTAGTAATCCAACGATTAGGAACGATTTTAGTTTGTGAGCTATCTAGAATTTAGATCTCATTAGCATGATCACCATCATGATTCTAAAAGCATTGCTCAAAACTATGGGTTTATCACATTTAATATAACAGCACTATGTAGATAATATAAAATGCCTTTTAAGAAAATCAATTCTTTTATTAATAAATGATTAAGATTACAAAGTATATGCTACATCATATCAAATATGATTGGCTTGTGTGCATACTACTTTCAATCTCCCACTTGTACTAAAGCCAATCGCCTTGGTATCTAATACCCATCTTCTTTAAGTGATGATCAAACTGCTATTGTGTTAAAACTTTAGTAAATGGATCTGCAATGTTGTCTTGAGAGTCCACACGCTCCAGGGTGACATCTCCTCTTTCAATGATCTCTCTAATCAAATGAAACCGCCGCAATACGTGTTTGGATTTCTGATGAGACCTGGGTTCCTTAGCCTGCGCAACAGCTCCGTTGTTGTCACATAATAAAGGTACGGCTCCTCTAATGCTAGGAACCACTCCAAGTTCAGTTATGAACTTCTTCATCCAAACAGCTTCCTTTGCAGCTTCACTTGCAGCTATGTACTCTGCCTCTGTCCCTGAATCAACAACTGTTTGCTGCTTGAAACTTTTCCAACTCACCGCGCCACCGTTTAAGGTAAACACATACCCTGAAACGGATTTACTGTCATCTTGGTCTGTTTGAAAACTTGAGTCTGTATAGCCCTCTAGTTTCAATTCAGACCCACCGTAGATAAGAAATACATCCTTAGTTCTTCTCAAGTACTTTAGGATATTTTTCACTGCCTTCCAGTGCTCTTCTCCTGGATTCGACTGATATCTGCTCGTCACACTAAGTGCATGAGCGACATCTGGTCTAGTACATATCATACCATACATGATAGATCCTATTACGGAAGCATAAGGAATCTTACTCATTCAGTCTCTCTCCTCAGGTGTCTTTAGGGCCTGTTTCTTGGAGAGATGTATTCCACGGCTCATTGGCATGAGACCTCTCTTGGAATCTTCCATGCTAAACTTCTTTAGCATCGAGTCAATGTACTTTCCTTGGGTTAAGCCCAGCATCCTTTTAGATCTATCTCTATAGATCTTTATCCCCAAAAGATAAGATGCCTCACCCAAGTCCTTCATAGAGAAGTGTTTAGATAACCAAATTTTGATCGACTGTAGCATAGGAACATCATTCCCTATCAGTAATATGTCATCAACATATAATACAAGGAATGAAACAGCGCTCCCACTAACCTTATTGTACACACATGGTTCATCCTCATTTTTGATAAAATCAAACCTTTTGATTATCTCATCAAAACGGATGTTCCATCTTCGAGAAGCTTGCTTCAATCCATAAATGGATCGTTGTAGCTTACAGACTTGGTTTGTTCCAACCGTTGAAACAAAACCCTCTGGCTGTATCATATATACATTTTCCTCAAGCTCTCCATTGAGGAAGGTCGTTTTCACGTCCATTTGCCAGATCTCGTAGTCATAATAAGCTGCAATTGCAAGCAAAATCCGAATGGACTTGAGCATAGCTACTGGTGAGAAGGTTTCATCATAGTCAACTCCTTGTCTTTGTTTGAAACCTTTTACAACTAGTCGGGCCTTATCGGTCTCTACCTTGCCATCCGCTCCAGTCTTTCTCTTAAAGACCCATTTACACCCAATAGGTTTAATGCCCTCAGGTGGTGAAACCAAAGTCCATACTTGGTTTTCATACATGGAGTCCATTTCGGATTTCATGGCTTTTAGCCATTTCTCTGAGTCTTCACTACTCATAGCCTATTCGTAAGTCAATGGATCATCATCATCTATGATGTGTACCTCATCATCATCCTCTATGATGAATCCATACCTTTCAGGTATCTTCGGTACTCTTCCAGATTTACGAATAAGTTGTGGTACAGTAGGTTCTTTTACTTTGTTAGGTACCTGACTTTGATCCGAGTATTTTGTGGTTCTTGAACTTCTTCAAGATATATCTTACTCCCACTGACCCCTTCAAGGATAAACTCCTTTTCCAAGAAGACAACGTGTTTTGCAACAAACACCTTTTGATCAATAGGATGATAGAAATAATACCCTAATGTTTCTTTAGGGTATCCCACGAATCTACATTTGTCGGATCTAGTCTTCAGCTTATCATGCTCAAACCTTTTGACATAAGCTGGACAACCCCAAGTCTTAACATGCTTAAGATTTGGTTTCCTCCCTGTCCATATCTCATATGGGGTCTTTGGGGCGGATTTGGTAGGTACCTTGTTAAGTAGGCATGCAGCCGATTCTACGGCATAACCCCAGAAGGATACTGAAAGGTCGGTAAAACTCATCATGGAACGAACCATGTCCAACAATGTTCGATTTCTCCTTTCAGATACACCATTCAACTGTGGCGTTCCTAGTGGAGTCCATTGTGAGAATATACCATTTTCTTTGAGACAATTAAGAAACTCATTGGTTAAGTATTCCCCCCTCGATCCGATCGAAGAATCTTAATACTCTTACCAGTTTTCTTCTCTACTTCACTTCTGAATTCTTTGAACTTTTCAAACGATTCAGATTTATATTTCATTAAATATACATATCCAAATCTAGAATGATCATCAGTGAAAGTAATAAAATAAGAATACCGTCCTCGTGCATTTATTGTCATAGGTCCACATACGTCTGTGTGTACCAACGCTAACAACTCTGTAACTCTTTCTCCTTTTCTAGTAAAAGGAGATTTAATCATTTTACCCATGAGACAAGATTCACAAATTGGATGTGATTCGTAATCAGATAGCTCTAAAAGCCCATCTTTATGCAACTTGGATAATCTTGTTTCATTGATATGACCGAGTCTACAGTGCCACATAAAGGTATAATTAACATCATCTCTTTTTCTTTTCTTAGTTTGTTCAATTTAAAGTATATTTTCATACAAGTCAAGTATGTAAAGTCCATTCAGTAGGTTCCCAACACCATATAAAACATTTTTATTATAAATAGAACAACTATTGTTCTTTATTATAATATCAAAACCATCCATATCCAATACAGAAATTGAAATAATGTTTCTAATGAGTGTCGGAACATAATAACAATTATTTAAACTAATGAACTTGCCCGAAGGCAATGCTAAACAATAAGTCCCTACAGCTAATGCAGCAACCTTTGCTCTATTTCCCACTCGTAGGACGACTTCATCCTTGTTCAGCTTTCTACTTCTGCTTAGTCCCTGCACATTATTACATATGTGAGAACTACAACCGGTATCCAATACCCAAGTAGAGTTTTGACTTTCAAAAAAATTAATTCAATCATGAACAAACCTAGATCGAAAGTCGCAGCTTCTCCAAGCTTCTTTTGGTCCGCAAGATATTGCTTGCAGTTCCTCTTCCAGTGTCCTGGCTTATTGCAATGGTAGCAAATTCCTTTGCTATCTGGATCAAGTTTCTTTTTATCCTTTCTCTTTGCCTTGCCCTTAGCCTTCTTGTTTTTCTTCTTTTCAGAAGATACCTTGGGCCTCTTCCTTTTCTTGGAAGAATCATCCACTAGTAAGACTTGGTTCTTGTTGGATGAGAAGTGACTTTCCGCAGTTTTCAACATGTTAAGTAACTCAGGCAAGCTGACGTCCAACTTATTCATGTGAAAATTCACAACAAATTATGAGAAGGTGTCCGGGAGTGACTGCAAGATCAAATCTTAACTTAACTCCCCATCCATCACAAACCCAAGCTGTCCAAGTTGTTCAATCAGATTGATCATCTTAAGGACATGAGTCTCAACAGCAGTGCCCTCGGTCATACGAGATCGGAAGAGCTCCTTAGATATCTGATATCTAGCAGTCCTACTTTGCTCACCATACAACTCTTTGAGGTGCAACAATATAGTAGGAGCATCCATAGTTTCATGCTGACGCTGAAGCTCGTTACTCATGGACGCGAGCATGATGCATTGAGCCAAGATTGCATCATCTTGCCACTTTCTGAAAGTAGCAATCTCTTCCTCAGAGGCTGTTTCTGCAACACTTGCAGGGACTGACGAATTTAGGACATAAGAAATCTTTTCAGCAGTGAGAACAATTCTCAGATTCCTTAACCAGTCCGTGTAATTCGGTCCGGTCAGTTTGTTAGCATCAAGTATGCTACGCAATGATAGTGAGTTTGACATTTTTAAATTCTACATGTGAAAATAGACAACATTTTAGCATTCATTCATTTAATTAATTACCAAAATAAATTAGGTCTTTATTTAAATTGGTATCTCCCACTATTTTCATCAAACTATATTACCCTCATTATATAGTTCGGCAATTCTAATTAAAGATTTGCTAGTGAGACTAAGGATCCCATTTCAAATATATATAGCCTTGTGGTGACACAACAAACGATATATAAATAAATAGGTAGACAACTATTGTCAATTACATCACTATGTAACTCCTTGTATTTTGCCTCTTAGATTATTTTGATCAAGTGGTGACACATCCGAATCAAAATTATCCAAGTTAAGTCCAACCTAGCACTTCCATATATTCGAAAGAAAAACACTGTCCTTGTGGTGACACAACAAAACAGCATCGTTCAGTCTATTTATAAGCATCAAATGTGATAAATTAAGCAACATCTTAAATATTTAATACTTGCCTTGTGGTGACACAACAAACTCATATTAAATATTTAATACTTTATTGTTTTACCATGCTAGAAGGCGACGTTCGATATTCCAAATATCTTTGAACGCTTAGGACTTAATATGATTCCTTTGAGGGGTTTGTAATTATTAGTCTCATCTTGTGTTAGTGCGCATGCACATATATATAAAATATGCGTCATATTATTTTACATGCGAAGCATGTTGGATAATATATAATATATATATAGTAAGCATGCACATATAGAATACTATATTCTACCCGGATTGATTATGGACTTTTATTCTAGTTTGGTTCACTAGAGCCACCAAGTGAACCAAAAGGTCAAACCTAGGGTGCAAGAATAAAATTTAAATATAACTATTACATTTAAACCCGGGCTCCAATACAAACGGGTCTTCAAGCGCTCCTTGCTCCTTTGTCTCCAATTCTTCAAAATTAATTCTAACTAGTCCTATTACATAACTATTTACAATAAATAGAAACCTTGATCAGCAGTCAAGGGGAAGTACATAGGAGAGAGATAGAATTTACATTAAGAAAAATTAGAGAAGACGAGGTACGCAGACCCCATTTATAAAAACTCATACATTCAAGCATCCACTAAAATAAATCCAATCACATATTGGTCAATAGTCCATAATCAATCCCTATTTATTACCACACATATCCCTATATGTATCAATAAATACCAATCATCCCATGAATAATAAAACCATTCCATATATGCATCGATATCAATTAATGGGCAAAAGTTTTGCTAATATTTAGTTTTGAAACAAAATAAACTCTTTTATTTTAATCAAAAACCAAATCCAAATTAAACTCCTTTAATTTTAGCAATCTGAAATCCTATTCCAGATAAAATAAACATCTTTATTTTAAACTTATATCAATTAAATAAACCATTTATTTCAATTGAAGGAAAAATCATTTTTTGGATTCTGCTGTCCGGCGCAGCTGCGCCTAGAATGAACTAGGAAACGGCGCAGCTGCGCTGAACCCCAGAATCGACATTCTGGGTTTGGGCGCAGCTGCGCTCCAGAATGAACTGGAGCCGGCGCAGCTACGCCGCGTAGCAGATTCAGAAAAACCGGATTCTGCCCAAAAATTTCGATCCAATCGCATACCATACACACATGGAATCATCAAAATCGATAATTAGCACAAGATTAGGCTGTGATACCACTGTTAGGTTTGTATATAATGCGAACATGCAATCAAATTACATAAATAAGCGGAAGCGCGATAAAATCGGATTTTTAAAATTTTATACAAACCATCACCATGATCAATCTATGTGCTCAATTAACGATATAAACAAAAGAGATAGAGATTAAGAAATTATACACTCGTAGAACCGTGCTTCCTCGGGTACAAGTTCACCTCCAATTCCTTCGCGTTCTCCTTGAATTCCACCGACTAAATTCCTTTGCTTGATCAACGTTAGCCACCCAAGTGTTTGGTCTCTAGAGGTGATCCACCAAGGAAGAATAGTTATTCAAGAAGTTGGGTGTTGGCAAAATCCTAGTTTCTATCCCTATAGAAATTGTAAGTATTCTCCACAATCTAATGCAAGAGTGTGTAACCCTAATCTATAATAAGACTCCTCTTATTTATAGATGTGGGAAAACCCTTCCCTAAACTATTTAGGATTAGGGTTTCTATTATAATTAAACTCCTTTAATTAATTATGCTCCTAATCCAATTAGGAATTCATGTGTGAGTACTTCTATTAATTAATTCCCAATCCCTATTAGGAATTAAATAATAGTAATAGTAATAATAATAATAAGACTCCTCTTATTAATTTATATTTAATATTTCTGAAATATTAAATAATAAATATTAAGCTATTTAATTTATTCTATCCCCATAGATTAAATTAAATACACTTAACTTATTATTACAATTATGCCATTTACTTCTTAAATAAATATTTTTCTTTTGCGGTGTGACCCTTTAGGTTCTCCATATTAAACCGGTTATGAATAAATCAATTAGAATAATTCTAATTTTATTTAAATAAATAAATAAATTAAACTATTTAATTCACTTAAATAAATAATATTTATTCTACAATAAGGGTAAGCCCCCTTAGCGATCAACGACTTTCCAGATAATATAGATTTCAACATTAATCACAAAAGAACCTTTCAGTGAATAGTTACCGTACAATTCAATCCTTCTACCATACAATGTCCCAATTAAATATAAGACATGGATTTACTGTCAAGTCTTATTTTATTTAATTATATGTATTTCGATTCCCAAATGCACAACTCTAAATAACGCAAATTAGAAACTCCTTTCTAATTTCATTCTGCCTTGGCCAAGGACTACTGAGTTGTCATTTATCGAATCACATAGGACATTCACATCTTTTACTAGACGTGGTAGATTCTTTGTTGATCATTCACCTATCTCCATGTACAACTTATTATACCCAATCATACCCTTTAGTATACCCTAAAGGTCTTAAGAGACATGTCAAAGTATAGCTCATCATACACAAGATACTATGATGATCTCAAGTCCAAGGATCACTTGTACTACTATCACTATAGGAATTCCTATTGACAGGCGAGTAAAACTCCATTAAGTATTACTTAGCGAGCCGCGTTAGTGAACTTATTCTATAATAAGCACCTACATACTTGCTTTAGTGTCTCCACACAAATGATTATGAGATCAATCATCCTCTTCCTAAGAGCAAGCAACGTATGTACTAATCTATCTGGATTCACTAATGCCCTTTTAGTAATCCAACGATTAGGAATGATTTTAGTTTGTGAGCTATATAAAATTTAGATCTCATTAGCATGATCACCATCATGATTCTAAAAGCATTGCTCAAAACTATGGGTTTATCACATTTAATATAACAGCACTATGTAGATAATATAAAATGCCTTTTAAGAAAATCAATTCTTTTATTAATAAATGATTAAGATTACAAAGTATATGCTACATCATATCAAATATGATTGACTTGTGTGCATACTACTTTCACATTTACCTTAATCAAGGAATTAAGAGGTATAATCTGTTTCTAATTCTTTAATTTTATTACATTGAGTTTTTTCACTGTATATGGTTTTTACTTCCATGTATGTAAATTTATTTGCTCAATGCATGAATTAGTGATTATATGATGTTTATAAACCAATTTGAAAGAATTAATCCATGAAAGCATGCTTTAAAATAGAGTTTTGGTTTTATAGTGTTTCATTTTCATATATATGGTTTATATGCATGAAAATTAATGTTCAATTTGACTATTAATCGGTAAATTTGTTAGGTTTGTACATAGCGCGAATATGCAATCAAATTACATAAATAGTGCGGAAGCGCGATAAAACGGATTTTAAAAATTTCATACAAACCATCACCATGATCATCCATGTGCTCAATTATCAATTAAACGAAAGAGATAGAGATTAAGAAATTATACCCTCTTAGAACCGTGCTTCCTCGGGTACAAGTTCACCTCCAATTCCTTCGCGTTCTCCTTGAATTTCACCAATTAAATTCCTTCCTTTGATCAACGTTAGCCACCCAAGTGTTTGGCCTCTAGAGGTGATCCACCAAGGAATAATAGTTGTTCAAGAAGATGGGTGTTGGCAAAACCCTAGTTTCTATCTCTATAGAAATTGCAAGTACTCTCTCTCTCTCCAATTCTCATGGAAGAGTGTGTAAATTGTCTAACCCTAAATCATGATAAGACTCCTCTTATTTATAGATATAGGGAACCCTCCTAAACTATTTAGGATTAGGGTTTTTATTTTAATTAAACTCCTTTAATTAATTGAACTCCTAATCCAATTAGGAATTCATGAGAGAGTACTTCTATTAATTAATTCCCAATCCCTATTAGGAATTAAATAATAGTAATAGTAATAATAATAATAAGACTCCTCTTATTATTTTATATTTAATATTTCCAAAATATTAAATAATAAAAATTAAGCTATTTAATTTATTCTATCTCCATAGATTAAATTAAATACACTTAACTTATTATTACGATTATGCCATTTACTTCTTAAATAAATATTTTCCTTTTGCGGTGTGTGACCCTTTAGGTTCTCCATATTAAACCGGTTGTGAATAAATCAATTAGAACAATTCTAATCTTATTTAAATAAATAAATTAAACTATTTAATTCATTTAAATAAATAATATTTATTCTACAATAAGGGTAAGCCCCCTTAGCGATCAACGACTTTCCAGATAATATAGATTTCAACATTAATCACAAAAGAACCTTTCAGTGAATAGTTACCGTACAATTCAATCCTTCTACCATACAATGTCCCAATTAAATATAAGACATGGAATTACTGTCAAGTCTTATTTTATTTAATTTATGTATTTCGATTCTGAAATGCACAACTCCAATTAATGCAAATTAGAAACTCCTTTCTAATTTCATTCTGCTTTGGCCAAAGACTTCTGAGTCGTCATTTATCGAATCACATAGGACATTCTCTCCTTTTACTAGAAGTGGTAGATTCTTTGTTGATCATTCACCTATCTCCATGTATAACTTATTATACCCAATCATACCCTTTGATATACCCTAAGGGTCTTAAGGGACATGTCAAAGTATAACTCATCATACACAAGATACTATGATGATCTCAAGTCCAAGGATCACTTGTACTACTATCACTAGAGGAATTCCTATTGACAGGCGAGTAAAACTCCATTAGGTATTCCTTAGCGAGCCACGTTCAGTGAACTTATTCTCTAATAAGAACCTACATACTTGCTTTAGTGTCTCCACACAAATGATTATGAGATCAATCATCCTCTTCATAAGAGCAAGCAACGTATGTACTAATCTATCCGGATTCACTAATCCCTTTTTTAGTAATCCATCGATTAGGAACGATTTTAGTTTTTGAGCTATCTAGAATTTAGATCTCATTAGCATGATCACCATCATGATTCTAAAAGCATTACTCAAAACTATGGGTTTATCACATTTAATATAACAGCACTATGTAGATAATGTAAAATGCCTTTTACAAACGAATAAGATTACAAAGTATATGCTATATCATATCAAATATGATTGGCTTGTGTGCATACTACTTTCAATCTCCCACTTGCACTAAAGCCAATCGTCATGGTATCTAATACCCTTCTTCTCTAAGTGACGATCATCCTGCTGTTTGGATAAAGCTTCAGTAAATGGATATGCAATGTTGTTCTTGAGAGTCCACTATCTCTATAGTGACTTCTTCTCTTTCAATGATTCCACTAATCAAATGAAAGTGCCGCAACACATGTTTGAATCCAAGATGAGACTTAGGAACTATTCCTAGTTCTGTAATAAACTTTTCATCCAAACAATCAACTTGCAGCTTCATTTACAGCTATATACTTTGTCTTTGTCACTAAACCAACAACTCTTTGCTGTTTGGAACCTTTCCAATTCACTGCACCACCTTTTAAGATAACGATTTACCTTAAAGTGGATTTGTTATCGTTTGGTCAGTCTGAAAAACTTGAGTCTGTTTAGTCCTCTAGTTTTAATTCAGACCTACCATGAATCATAATCACATCTTCAGTACCGGTTAAGTACTTAAAGATGTTTATCACTGTCTTACAGTGATCATCTCCAGAATATGACTGATCAATATCAGGCCTTGTATATTCACTGCATACATGATAGTAACTCATGCGATCTCTCTTTTAATTGGAGACAATTTTAGAGAGATACACTCAATGGCTCATCATCATGAGACCTCTCTTGGAGTTTGCCATGTTAAACGCCTTTAGCATCAAATGAATATACGTTCCTTGGGTCAAGCCGAACATCCTTTTAAATCTATCTATATAGATTTATATCCCCAATTTATAGGATGCTCCTCCCAAGTCATTCATGGAGGAATGTTTAGACAATTTTTATCTTTACTGATTGTAGCATTGGTGTGTTATTCCTTATCAGTAGTATATCAACATATAATACCAAGGAATGTCACAGTGCTCCCACTGACCCTTTTGTACACACTAGGTTCATTCTCCTTTTGATAAAATCAAACTCTTTTGATTGTCTCATCAAAACGAATGTTCCATCTTTGAGAAGCTTGCTTTAATCCATTAATGGATCATTGTAGCTTAAAACACGATTTGCTTCAACCTTTGAAACAAATTCCTCTGGCTGTATCATACATACATTCTCCTCAAGTCTTCATTGAGGAAGGACGTCTCCACATCCATTTTGCTAGATTTCGTAATAAGCTATAATCACAAGCAAAATCCAAATGTACTTGAGCATTACCCGGTAATAAGATTTTATTACAGTCAACTCCTTGACTTGAAAAACCTTTTAAACAGGTCTGGTCTTATAGGTCTCCACCTTGCCATTTGCCCCAGTCTTTCTCTTAAAGACCCATATACACCAGAGTCTATACTTGGTTCTTATACATGGAGTCCATTTCGGATTTCATGGCCATCTGCCATTTCTCTGAGTATCTTCTACTCATAGCCTCATCGTATATAACTGGATCATCATCCTCTATGATGCGTACCTCATCATCATCCTCTATGATGAATCCATACCTCCAGATTTACGATTTGGTTGTGGTACAATAGGTCTATCTACAGGTTCCTCGGTTCGACTTAAAGTGCTTTGTGGTTCTTGAACCCCTTCAAGATCTATTACCCTCCCACTAGCTTCTTCAATGATAAACACCTTTATCTAAGAAGGAAGCGTGTAGGATTATAGTAATAATAATACCCTAAACTTCTTTAGGATATCCCACAAATTGCACTTGTCAGATTTTTGTCCCAAACTTATCTTTGAAACCTTTTCACATAAGCTGGACAACCCCTTATCTTAACATATTTAAGACTAGGAATCCTCCCTATCCATAACCTTTATGGAGTTTTGGGGCCGGATTTTTGAGGTTACCTTATCTTGTAGATATACAGCCGTTTCTAGGGCATAACCCCAGATGGATACTAGAATGTCGGTAAAAATCATTATGGACTGCACCATGTCCAACAAGGTACAATTTCTCCTTTTAGATACACCAATCAATTATTGCGTATCAGGAGGTTTCCATTATGAGAAAATACCATTTTGAGATGATCTAGAAACTTATTGCACAAGTATACTATTCCTCGATCTGATCAAAGAATCTTAATACTTTGTCAATTTGTTTCACTTATGAATTCTTTGAACCTTTCAAATGATTCAGACTTGTATTTCATCAAATACACACATTCAACTCTTTGAATGACCATCTCCTTTTTCCTTTTATTAGTTTGTTCAATTTGTAAAATATTTTTCATGTAAGTCAAGTTTACAAAGTCTATCAAGTGATCTTTCAGTTTCAAACAAAACATTATCATTATAAATAGAACAACAATTGTTCTTAAATATAATACCAAAACCTTCCTTGTCCAACAACGGAAGTAATAATGTTTCTAAAGAGAACTGAAACATAATAACAACTTATTAACTTAATAGACTTGCCCGTAGGCAATGCTAAACTATAAGTTCCTATGGTTAATGTAGCAACCTTTACTCCATTCCCACACATAAGATTACTTACTTAGTTTAGCTTTCTACTTCTGCTTAGTCTCTGCATTGGATTGCATACGTGAGAACTACAGCCGGTATCCAATACCCAAGTAGAATCTTGACTTATAGAAAAATTTATTTTAATCATGAACAAACCTATATCTGTAACCGAAGCTTCACCTGGTTAGCCTCTGTAAGATTCTCCTTACAGTTTTTCCTTTCTAGTATCCAGGCTTATTGCAGTGGAAGCAAACTCCTTTGCTATCTGCATCAGTCTTGTTCTTATTGTCCTTTGTTTTTGTCCTTCCATTTACCTTCTTTGAATTGTTCTTCTTTTAAGAAGATCCTTTGGCCCTCTTCCGCTTCCTAGAAGAATCATCTACCAGTAAGACTTGGTTTTTCTTGGTAGGAAAGTGACTCTTTACAGTTTTTCAACATGTTTAAGCAACTCAGGTAGGCTGACATATAGCTTGTTCATGTGAAAATTCACAACAATTTGTGAGAAAGAGTCTGGAAGTGATTGCAAGATCAAATCTTGGATCATCTCTCCATCCATTAAAACCCAGTTGTCCCAATTGTTCAATCAGATTGATCATTTTAGGACATATGTCTGTACTGTAGTGCCATCGGTCATTCTAGATCGGAAGAGCTCCTTAGATATCTGATATCTAATAGTCCTACTTTCCTCACCCTTCAACTCCTTGAAGGTGCAGGAGTATAGTAGGAGCATCCATAGTTTCATGCTGACGCTGAAGCTCGTTACTCATGGATGCGAGCATGATGCATTGAGCCAACTGTGCATCATCTTGCCACTTTCTTAAAGTAGCAATCTCTTCCTCTGAGGCATTGTCTGCAACCATTGCAGGGATAGGCATATTAAAGACATAAGATAGCTTTTCAGCCTTGAGAACTATTCTCAAATTCTTTAACCAGCCCTTTTATACGGTCCGATTAATTAGCATCTAATATGCTCCGCAGTGATAGTGAATTAGACATTGTAAAATTCTATAAATGAATTTGTAATTTAACAACATTTTAGCATACATTCATTTTAATTAATTACCAAAATAAATTAGGTCTTTATTTTTAATTGGTATCTCCCACTATTTTCATCAAACTATATTACCCTCATTATATAGCTCGGCAATTCTAATTAAAGATTTGCTAGTGAGACTAAGGATCCCATTTCAAATGTATATAGCCTTGTGGTGACACAACAAACGATATATAAATAAATAGGTAGACAACTATTGTCAATTACATCTCTATGTAACTCCTTGTATTTTGACTCTTAGATTATTTTGATCAAGTGGTGACACATCCGAATCAAAATTATCCAAGTTAAGTCCATCCTAGCACTTCCATATATTCGAAAGAAAAACACTGTCCTTGTGGTGACACAACAAAACAGCATCGTTCAGTCTATGTATAAGCATCAAATGTGATAAAGCAACATCTTAAATATTTTAATACTTGCCTTGTGGTGACACAACAAACTCATATTAAATATTTAATACTCTATCGCTTTACCATGCTAGAAGGCGACGTTCGATATTCCAAATATCTTTGAACGCTTAGGACTTAATATAATTTCTTTGAGGGGTTTGTTATTATTTGTCTCATCTTGTTTAGCGCGCATGCACATATATATATAAAATACGTGTCATATTATTTAACATGCGAAGCATGTTGTATAATATATAATATATACATAGTAAGCAAGAACATATAGAATACTATATTCTACCCGGATTGATTATGGACTTTTATTCTAGTTTGGTTCACTAGAGCCACCAAGTGAACCAAAAGGTCAAACCTAGGGTGCAAGAATTAAATTTAAATATAACTATTACATTTAAACCCGGGCTCCATTACAAACGGGTCTTCAAGCGCTCCTTGCTCCTTTGTCTCCAATTCTTCAAGTAATTCTAACTAAACCTATTACATAAACTATTTACAATAAATAGAAACCTTGATCAGCAGTCAAGGGAAAGTACATAGGAAGGAGATAGAATTTACATCAAGGAAAAACTAGAGAAGACGAGGTACGCAGACCCCATTTATAAAACTCATTCATTCAAGCATCCACTAAAATAAATCCAATCACACATTGGTCAATAGTCCATAATCAATCCCTATTTATTATCATACATATCTCTATATGTATCAATAAATAACATTCATCTCATGAATAATAAAACCATTCCATATATGCATTGATATCAATTAATGGGCAATTAAAAGTTTACTAGAAATCTAATTTTGAAACAAAAATAAACTCTTTTATTTTAATCAAAATTTAAATCATAATAAACTTATTTATTTTATTTTATCCAATTTTGAATAAAAATAAACTCCTTTATTTTTAATCAAATTCCAAATCAAAATAAACTCTTTTATTTTAATTAACATGGAATCCAATTTCAAGTTCAAAACAAACTCTTTTATTTTAACTTAAAATTTGTTGGAAAATAAAATATGTTGAATCCTATTCCTTATCAAAATAAACATCTTTATTTTTAAGGAAACATGGAATCATATTCCATATGTGAATAAACTCTTTTATTCTAGGAAAACCCTAATCTATAATAAGACTCCTCTTATTTATAGATGTGGGAAAACCCTTCCCTAAACTATTTAGGATTAGGGTTTCTATTATAATTAAACTCCTTTAATTAATTATGCTCCTAATCCAATTAGGAATTCATGTGTGAGTACTTCTATTAATTAATTTCCAATCCCTATTAGGAATTAAATAATAGTAATAGTAATAATAATAATAAGACTCCTCTTATTAATTTATATTTAATATTTCTGAAATATTAAATAATAAATATTAAGCTATTTAATTTATTCTATCCCCATAGATTAAATTAAATACACTTAACTTATTATTACAATTATGCCATTTACTTCTTAAATAAATATTTTTCTTTTGCGGTGTGACCCTTTAGGTTCTCCATATTAAACCGGTTATGAATAAATCAATTAGAATAATTCTAATTTTATTTAAATAAATAAATAAATTAAACTATTTAATTCACTTAAATAAATAATATTTATTCTACAATAAGGGTAAGCCCCCTTAGCGATCAACGACTTTCCAGATAATATAGATTTCAACATTAATCACAAAAGAACCTTTCAGTGAATAGTTACCGTACAATTCAATCCTTCTACCATACAATGTCCCAATTAAATATAAGACATGGATTTACTGTCAAGTCTTATTTTATTTAATTATATGTATTTCGATTCCCAAATGCACAACTCTAAATAACGCAAATTAGAAACTCCTTTCTAATTTCATTCTGCCTTGGCCAAGGACTACTGAGTTGTCATTTATCGAATCACATAGGACATTCACATCTTTTACTAGACGTGGTAGATTCTTTGTTGATCATTCACCTATCTCCATGTACAACTTATTATACCCAATCATACCCTTTAGTATACCCTAAAGGTCTTAAGAGACATGTCAAAGTATAGCTCATCATACACAAGATACTATGATGATCTCAAGTCCAAGGATCACTTGTACTACTATCACTATAGGAATTCCTATTGACAGGCGAGTAAAACTCCATTAAGTATTACTTAGCGAGCCGCGTTAGTGAACTTATTCTATAATAAGCACCTACATACTTGCTTTAGTGTCTCCACACAAATGATTATGAGATCAATCATCCTCTTCCTAAGAGCAAGCAACGTATGTACTAATCTATCTGGATTCACTAATGCCCTTTTAGTAATCCAAACGATTAGGAATGATTTTAGTTTGTGAGCTATATAAAATTTAGATCTCATTAGCATGATCACCATCATGATTCTAAAAGCATTGCTCAAAACTATGGGTTTATCACATTTAATATAACAGCACTATGTAGATAATATAAAATGCCTTTTAAGAAAATCAATTCTTTTATTAATAAATGATTAAGATTACAAAGTATATGCTACATCATATCAAATATGATTGACTTGTGTGCATACTACTTTCACATTTACCTTAATCAAGGAATTAAGAGGTATAATCTGTTTCTAATTCTTTAATTTTATTACATTGAGTTTTTTCACTGTATATGGTTTTTACTTCCATGTATGTAAATTTATTTGCTCAATGCATGAATTAGTGATTATATGATGTTTATAAACCAATTTGAAAGAATTAATCCATGAAAGCATGCTTTAAAATAGAGTTTTGGTTTTATAGTGTTTCATTTTCATATATATGGTTTATATGCATGAAAATTAATGTTCAATTTGACTATTAATCGGTAAATTTGTTAGGTTTGTACATAGCGCGAATATGCAATCAAATTACATAAATAGTGCGGAAGCGCGATAAAACGGATTTTAAAAATTTCATACAAACCATCACCATGATCATCCATGTGCTCAATTATCAATTAAACGAAAGAGATAGAGATTAAGAAATTATACCCTCTTAGAACCGTGCTTCCTCGGGTACAAGTTCACCTCCAATTCCTTCGCGTTCTCCTTGAATTTCACCAATTAAATTCCTTCCTTTGATCAACGTTAGCCACCCAAGTGTTTGGCCTCTAGAGGTGATCCACCAAGGAATAATAGTTGTTCAAGAAGATGGGTGTTGGCAAAACCCTAGTTTCTATCTCTATAGAAATTGCAAGTACTCTCTCTCTCTCCAATTCTCATGGAAGAGTGTGTAAATTGTCTAACCCTAAATCATGATAAGACTCCTCTTATTTATAGATATAGGGAACCCTCCTAAACTATTTAGGATTAGGGTTTTTATTTTAATTAAACTCCTTTAATTAATTGAACTCCTAATCCAATTAGGAATTCATGAGAGAGTACTTCTATTAATTAATTCCCAATCCCTATTAGGAATTAAATAATAGTAATAGTAATAATAATAATAAGACTCCTCTTATTATTTTATATTTAATATTTCCAAAATATTAAATAATAAAAATTAAGCTATTTAATTTATTCTATCTCCATAGATTAAATTAAATACACTTAACTTATTATTACGATTATGCCATTTACTTCTTAAATAAATATTTTCCTTTTGCGGTGTGACCCTTTAGGTTCTCCATATTAAACCGGTTGTGAATAAATCAATTAGAACAATTCTAATCTTATTTAAATAAATAAATTAAACTATTTAATTCATTTAAATAAATAATATTTATTCTACAATAAGGGTAAGCCCCCTTAGCGATCAACGACTTTCCAGATAATATAGATTTCAACATTAATCACAAAAGAACCTTTCAGTGAATAGTTACCGTACAATTCAATCCTTCTACCATACAATGTCCCAATTAAATATAAGACATGGAATTACTGTCAAGTCTTATTTTATTTAATTTATGTATTTCGATTCTGAAATGCACAACTCCAATTAATGCAAATTAGAAACTCCTTTCTAATTTCATTCTGCTTTGGCCAAAGACTTCTGAGTCGTCATTTATCGAATCACATAGGACATTCTCTCCTTTTACTAGAAGTGGTAGATTCTTTGTTGATCATTCACCTATCTCCATGTATAACTTATTATACCCAATCATAACCCTTTGATATACCCTAAGGGTCTTAAGGGGACATGTCAAAGTATAACTCATCATACACAAGATACTATGATGATCTCAAGTCCAAGGATCACTTGTACTACTATCACTAGAGGAATTCCTATTGACAGGCGAGTAAAACTCCATTAGGTATTCCTTAGCGAGCCACGTTCAGTGAACTTATTCTCTAATAAGCACCTACATACTTGCTTTAGTGTCTCCACACAAATGATTATGAGATCAATCATCCTCTTCATAAGAGCAAGCAACGTATGTACTAATCTATCCGGATTCACTAATCCCTTTTTTAGTAATCCATCGATTAGGAACGATTTTAGTTTTTGAGCTATCTAGAATTTAGATCTCATTAGCATGATCACCATCATGATTCTAAAAGCATTACTCAAAACTATGGGTTTATCACATTTAATATAACAGCACTATGTAGATAATGTAAAATGCCTTTTACAAACGAATAAGATTACAAAGTATATGCTATATCATATCAAATATGATTGGCTTGTGTGCATACTACTTTCAAAATTGACTCTTGATTATGATAACATGATGAAAAACGAAAAGAATGCAATTTGAACGGATTAAAATAGGTTTATAACGAGTTTATAGTGTTTGTTTTCGCTAAGTGCATAAAATATGAAGAATTAGCATGAACATAGAAATTAAATCTTTTAAATAGGTTGTTTGGAGTTTCTGATGTATGGGTAATGCTCTGTAATTGCTTGCTACTAAGTCTTTTGAGTTTATAGCATCAGTGAATAATTATTTTGGTGTCTAAAAGAGTAAGTTATGAAATTGGTTAGAAACAGAGTCTGTTCGCGCTGCAGCAACTGAGTCTGTGTCGCAGCGCGGCCGCACTAGTTTCCAGTGCAAAAGTAGTGCGGCCGCGCCAGCAGTAGATCAATCCCTGTATGAGTGCAACGCGGCCACGCTGGTTCCAAGAGTAAAAATGGCGCGGCCGCGCCAGTATCAGAGCAGACCAGTGATGAGCTTTTACATGTATAGCTTGGGTGATGCTAAGTTAGCCTATTCTAATGTATGCGGAGAATCGTAAATCATATTATGAGACTTAATAACATGGTGTAGTTGCTCATATGATGATTATAAGTTATGAATCAATAAGTTATAAAAATCTGAAACTTGGTGTTGTAAGGGTTGGAGATGTTATTCATATGCTAGGTCTTGTGTTATGTGTTTGTAGAGATTTCGAATTCGTGTTATGTGGTTAGTTAGAAAGTTCGGAGCATGAACTACGTGACTAAATTGTACTAAAATGAAAGGTGAAATTGTTAATCATAATTATAATATCACTAATTTACACTGTGATCCTAATGGAATGTAGGACGTTTGGTGAACGTAAA
The DNA here is from genome assembly GCA_034770075.1 of Aralia elata. NCBI lineage: Eukaryota > Viridiplantae > Streptophyta > Magnoliopsida > Apiales > Araliaceae > Aralia > Aralia elata. Next base: position 120,101 of record JAVJAP010000068.1, read on the forward strand.
TTGTGATTGTGTAGATTACGCACGAGGCAAGTTTCTAAATCCTACTTTTCATTGAGCAAGTTCTCTAACCTTGGTTACTATTATTATTCAAGCAAGGTTTTTCATATTACCCAGCGATTATATGTTGATTGAGTTCTCTAGACCTCCAAATGCGTTACTCCAATATATATTCGTTTGTAATCCTTGAATTCTATTGTTATTGTAGTCCCATTTTACAAAGATTGTATTGTTATTGTAATCAGACTGTTATATGACTAGTGAACCCTTTTGATTCAGCTAGTCCATAGTTGATGATCATTCTAAAATCTAGAATTTCTGTTGAAGCTTTTCCAAACCATACTTCATTTGGTACGGACTCTAATGGTAAAACTAAGATGAACAACCCTAATATAGGGGATTATATTACGCAATAGCGTTAAAATGTTTGTGCACAACATATTGTACAAAGGGTTGATCCCCTTGAGTACGATATGGATAGTCCATAGTCTATAAGACTGTTAAAGGTTACGGTAGAAATACTTGTTAACCTAGGACATAGTTCGAGGTCTTATGGCCCTCAGGTATACTTTTAATCTTGAAATCTATATTCAGCTCTTGAGCCAAGTTTTTTTTGTTGAGCTTTCAGATCTTTTGTTTGTTATTAATCGATTTCAGAAAAACTATTACTCCTTAGTTAAAATCTACTCTGTTAATCATTTAACTGTTATTGCTATTATACTTGTGGGCAACTGTTTGCTCACCCTTGCACAAAACATTGCAGCTAAGACTGAGAAGTCGGATGAGCCATCCACGAGTAAGGGCAAAGGCAAGATACAAAAATAGCTCGCGAAATGCTTTTTGTTATTGAGTTTTTGTAATAAGACTTATTTAATTTTATGTTTTAATTCCGCAATGATGTAATAAAGGTTAGATGATCTGGGATTTATTTACTTAAGAGATTTAAGTTGTAACCCCTATTGTGGGAAGATGATTTATTCAGTTTAATTATATTGTCTTTTATCATGGGTAGTTAGTCATGAATGTATGGAATAGTGAACACCAAATCTGTGGGATTGAAGTACCCGGATTTGTGGGTGTCACAATTTTAACAACAATAAAGATCATTCGAAAGACCTGTGCTATAATTGCAAAATTCTAGGTCACTATATTGCTGACTGCAACAAGCCCAGAGAAAGGAACTAAAGAAAGATAAGCAGAGGAAATAGTTAGCACCGAAGAAAGAATTCAGAGGCTACAAAAAGTATCCAAAGAAAGACAAAGGTCTAGTAGTAAAAGGTTCGTGGAGCGACTGATGAGTAGGTTTCATACCTACTTATTGGATACTATTCTGCTTCATTTGTTACTTAACTTGTAGTTCCAAAGTGTGTTTTCATGCATTTTTCTCGTATTTTTGGTATTGCCTCATCATTTGCATTCTATGGCTTTTGCACAGTTTTTGGATTGTTTGGCAAAGAGCATGTGACATATGATGTTTGGGAGCTGAATGAATAAAAGTTACTAGCACAGTGCACGTGAATCGAGGAATCAGACTGAGTACAGCAGTGCAGCAGCAGACTGATAGACAGCGCAACTGTGCCCATTTTGGCTTGGAAGCCAGCGCAGCTGCGCCCGTGCCCTGCGCCCAGTAGCTTCCAGCGTAGCTGCGCCCAGCTTGGCCTTGAGGCCGGCACAGCTGCGCCCTCCCTTTTCCTGCTAAAGTCCTCAGGCGCAGCTGCACCCATTTCCAGGCAGTACTCTAGCGCAGCTGCGCCCGTCGCCAGCCAGCCATGCAGACACGTTCCAGACAGCTATGCAGACTTGCCAAAAACGTGTGGAATTAATGCCAGGTTTTCAGGAAATTAGTAGAATGCTATTTTATTAGTTGGGAATCAAATATAGTCAACAAAAGATAATTAGGAAGCTTGAATATAATCATGCAGAGAATCCATTTGAAGAGAGCCTCTCCTCCACGAAAAATTCATCACAGACTGCATTTTATTCCCAAAAAATTAAAAGATAGATGTTGATCATCAGAATGACTTAGAAACGGATGAATGGAGCTACATGGATGCTGAATTGAAGATTGGGAGCAAGAAATCGAGGATCATCCCAACTTCGAAAATCAACGGATGAACAGAAACGGGAAAATTGAAGCAGGGAGTTCTATTATTTTCTGTTTTTGATTAATTTTTCCTATCCAAGAATTATGATGATGAACCAATTGTGTATGATGAATTCTATTATTGTCATTATGAACTAAACTTAATTCTTGGGATTATAATGAATCTTTTGCATTACTGAAAATTGAAATGCTTCCTTATTATTGCTAGTTGGTTATGAAACGAATGTCTAGCATAATTTATACTAAACGTTTAATTGCTTGATCACCAATTACCGTAATAATTTATATGGAATTGAGAAAGGAAATATAAATTGAGATCTGATTATGCTAGCATATGTTCATAATTTTTACATTCCTCTTGAAGTTATGTTTCGTGCTTAGGATAGAGATATACCGAAGCACCATATGTGGCTAATTGAGAACTTATACTTAAACCCTCTTGATTGTAATTCACATAGAAATATAGTGCGTTAGTCATCTAGGGTGTTCACATTCATTCTATTAATTGTGGATTTAGTGTGATATGAATATGGTGCATCGAAAGGTGGTCATATTTTACATTCGTGTTCTCGACCAACATTCCATAATAATCAATTAGCAACGATAGGAAGCATGGAAATCTTAGTTTGCAATAAGTGAAATTATAATCCCAAACCCATAAAATCTATATTTATACAATCATAATTTGCTCTATTTGTTTCTTTAGTAATCTTTAGACAATTTCATCATTGTACTCAACTGTTTAAAGAAATCAAGATAATTATAAAATCGGTGTTTGATAGTTGTAATTGCAATTCTATTCTCCGTGGGATCAACAGTCACGAAAGTGTGCTGAAACTACTCCAGAGAATCTATACCAACCACAAGCAATGACGGGAGAAGCACAAAAAGCATTGAGAGATTATCCTACGCCAAGGATCAATGAACTGCAATCAAGTATCACAAGGCCAGCCATAACAACCAATTCCTTTGAAATCAAACCAGGGACTATCTATATGATCCAAAACTCTGTCCAATTCGGGGGAATGGTGGTTGATGATCCAAATGAGCACTTGATGAGCTTTTTAGAGATCTGTGATACATTCAAATTCAGTGGAATTTCGGAAGATGCAGTGAGATTACAGTTATTCCCATTCACATTGAGGGATAAAGCAAAGAGTTGGCTACACTCACTACCACCGGGATCCATTACAACTTGGTAAGATTTGGCGCAAAAATTCTTAGCAAAATTCTTCCCACCAGCCAAAACTGCTAAGTTGAGAAATGACATCTCATCATATGAGCAACTTCATGGAGAATCCTTATATGAGACATGGGAGCGGTACAAGGAATTATTGAGGAAGTGTCCACATCACGGTTTGCCCCAATGGATGCAACTTAACACATTTTATAATGGGTTGAATATCCATACACGGGAAGGCATTGATGCAGCTTCATGGCCAAGAATTATGATCCATACACGGGAGGAGCATTCATGGCCAAGAATTATGATGAAGCTTATGACCTTTTGGAGACCATGGCTGCAAATAACTATCAATGGCCAACAGCTAGATCCAGTCAACCAAAAATAGCTGGGATTTTAGATGTTGACACAGCCACATCACTCCAAGCCCAGATATCTGCTATAGCCAAAAAGTTTGACAACCTATATGAAGGAAAGGGGAAACAAGTTTCCATGATTTGTGAGCTTTGTCCAGGTTCACACTCTTCTGACCAATGTGCCATCAATTCCAAATCTGTGCATTTCGTGAGCAACTATCAGCGGCCAGTAAATCAATATCAGAATAATTATAATTCGGGGAATAGGAATCATCCTAACTTCTCATGGAGCAACCATCAAGATTATCCACAAGCTCCAAAACCTCACAATCCTCCGGGGTTCCACAATCAGCAACAAGCCACAGCTACTGATAAGAGGGTTGCTGATATGAATGAAAAGTTGGATAGATACATGGCCAAAACTTATAAGTTGGAGCAAGGCCGGGCATTAGGTTTCAAGAACTTGGAGAACCAAATGAGTCAATTGTTCAGCTTGTTATCTAATAGACCTCAGGGAGCTCTTCCTAGTGACACAGAAATCAATCCAAGGAGAAGTGGAAAAGAGCAATGCCAAGTTGTCACCCTCAGAAGTGGAAAATAGACTCTGCCAACCGGCGCAGCTGCGCCCTTCCCCAGAAGTTGATTCTACAAAATCTTTTGGAGAGGAAGATAGCATAGAGAAATCTGAGCCCACATCAATAAAAGGCACAGAAAAGACTCAACCCCCTCCCACCAGATATTATCCACCAGTTACGTACCCTCAGAGGCAGCAAAAGCAGAAATTGGACAAACAATTCTCTAAGTTTCTTGAGGTATTCAAAAAGCTACAAATCAACATACCATTTGCAGAAGCTTTAGAACAAATGCCGAGTTATGCCAAGTTCATGAAGGGGATTCTGTCAAGGAAGAAGAAATTACAAGATTTTGAAATTATAGCTTTGACAGAAGAATGCAGTGCGGTATTACAAAGAAAGCTACCTCCAAAGCTGAAGGATCCGGCAGTTTCACCATTCCTTGCACCATTGGAGACCTGTCATTCAAGAAATGCTTATGTGATCTCGGTGCAAGCATTAATCTTATGCCATTGTCCGTCTATACTCAGTTGGGATTACCAGCACCCAAGCCAACAAATGTCTCTCTTCAGCTAGCGGATCGTCCAGTCACCTACCCGAGAGGAATAGTGGAAGATGTTCTTGTTAAGGTTCATAAGTTCATATTCCTAGCTGACTTCATAATCCTAGACTTCGAGGAAGACAAGGATATTCCCATCATACTTGGGAGGCCATTTTTAGCTACCGGGAGGACTCTCATTGATGTACAAAAGGGAGAATTGACAATGAGGGTTCAAAACCAAGAAGTGACTTTTAATGTCTTTAAAGCGATGAAATTCCCGGCCGAGGAGGAAGATTGTTTCCGAGTAGATATTATTGAAAGCGCAGTGACCGATGAGTTCATGAAAGCCACACGTAGTGACCTGCTTGAAATGACACCAACAAGGGACATAGACTTGGACGAGCCCGAGAACTGTGAGTATGTCCATTCGCTAGATACATTACCAAGGATGGCAAAGTTCAAGGTACCAATTGAGCCCTTGATAAGCTCAAAAGAGTCCTCTCCGCATTTGAAACCATCTAGAGAGGTACCCCCGAAACTTGAGCTTAAGCCCTTGCCAAATCACCTCAGGTACGCATATCTAGGCACTTCAGATACATTACCTGTCATTAGTTCTTCTGCACTAACCTCTTTACAGGAAGGCAAGCTGATAAGAATCCTTCGAGAATTCTAAGGGGCTATTGGATGGACCATTCCTGATATAAAAGGAATCAGCCCCTCATTTTGCATGCACAAAATTCTGATGGAAGATGACAACAAACCTACCATAGAGCATCAAAGAAGGCTAAATCCCATCATAAAAGAGGTGGTAAAAGGAGAAATTCTGAAATGGCTAGACGCTGGAATCATCTACCCCATCTCTAACAGTCTGTGGGTAAGCCCTGTTCAACGTGTACCCAAGAAAGGGGGAATATCTGTGGTAAGAAATGAGAACAACGAGTTGATACCAACTCGAACAGTCACGGGATGGAGAGTCTGTATGGACTACCGAAAGCTCAACAAAGCCACGAGGAAAGATCACTTCCCACTTCCATTCATAGATCAAATGTTGGACAGACTAGCAGGGCATGAATACTACTGTTTGCTTGACGGATATTCTGGTTATAATCAAATTGCCATTGCTCCAGAGGATCAAGAAAGGATAACTTTTACTTGTCCATATGGAACTTTTGCATTCAGGTGAATGTCCTTCGGTTTATGCAATGCTCCAGCCACATTTCAACGGTGTATGATGACGATATTTTCTGATATGGTAAAAATCAACATGGAAGTTTTCATGGATGATTTCTCAGTGTTCGAAAATTCCTTCGATAGCTGTCTAGAGAATTTGGTCATGGTACTAAAGAGATGCGTGGAAACAAACCTTGTGCTTAATTGGGAGAAAAGTCATTTCATGGTTCATGAAGGAATAATATTGGGTCATAAAGTCTCAGTAAAAGGTTTGGAGGTGGATAAAGCAAAATTAGAAACCATCGAGAAATTGCCTCCACCATCTTCTGTAAAGGGAGTTCGGAGTTTCTTGGGACATGTTTGGTTCTACCGCAGATTTATTAAGGACTTTTCTAAGATCACTAAACCCCTGTGCAGTTTATTGGAAAAGGATATCCCATTCATATTCGATGAAAATTGCCTAACAGCCTTTGAGTTGTTGAAAAAAAAGTTGACAACAGCACCTGTGATAGTGGCACCGGATTGGTCTCTTCCATTTGAGCTTATGTGTGATGCTAGTGGTTACGCTGTGGGCGTGGTATTGGGTCAGCGCAGAGAAAAGGTTCTACATGCAGTCTACTATGCCAGCAAGATACTCTTAGAGGCCCAAATGAATTACACCACCACCGAGAAGGAACTACTCGCTGTTGTTTATGCATTCGACAAGTTCCGATCCTATCTCATTAGAACAAAGGTAGTGGTGTACACAGACCATGTAGCAATTCGATATTTGATTTCAAAGAAAGATGCCAAACCAAGATTAATCAGGTGGATCCTTTTGCTCCAAGAATTTGACTTGGAAATAAAGGACAAGAAAGGCACGGAGAACCTAATAGCTGATCATCTTTCCAGATTAGACAATCTAGAGTCGGAAAGCAAAGAGAAGGCTGAAATAAATGATTGCTTCCCTGATGAGCAGCTATTTGCAGTAACATCTGAGATCCCATGGTTTGCTGATATTGTCAACTACCTGGTGAGTCATGTACTTCCACCGGATCTAACTCATCAGCAGAAGAAGAAATTTCTGCATGATACAAAGAGATACATGTGGGACGAGCCCTACTTGTTCAAACAATGTACAGAGCTTGTGATCCGCAGGTGCATTCCCGAGGTCGAGACTGCCAGTATATTGCATGCATGTCATTCTTCTCTATATGGAGGCCATTATGGAACGCAAAGAACAGCAGCCAAAGTACTCCAAGTCGGATTCTATTGGCCCACTTCATTCAAAGATGCCCACCAATTCATAAAGAATTGTGATCGATGCCAACGGGTGGGCAACATCTCCAACCGCAATGAAATGCCACTAAATGTAATCTTAGAGGTAGAAATCTTTGACGTATGGGGAATAGACTTCATGGGACCATTCCCGTCATCTTGCAGCAATCTCTATATCCGTCTTGCGGTTGATTATGTGTCCAAATGGGTGGAGGCTTCTACTTTACCAACCAATGATGCTAATGTGGTTCGTAGGTTCCTACAAAAGAGCATTTTCAGTAGATTTGGCACTCCACGAGCTATCATCAGTGATGAGGGCAGTCATTTCTACAATAAATAGTTCACAGCCCTCATGGCTAAATACGGAGTGAGGCACAGAATTGCCACGGTTTACCACCCGCAAACGAATGGTCAAGCCGAAGTGTCAAATAAGGAGGTGAAGAGAATTCTGGAGAAGATTGTTAATCCTTCCAGAAAAGACTGGTCATTGAAGCTAGATGAAGCATTATAGGCATATAGAACAACCTATAAGACACCCCTCGGTATGTCTCCATACCATGTGGTTTACGACAAAGCGTGTCATCTCCCGGTTGAACTAGAGCACAAAGCTTATTGGGCGATCAAGAAGTTAAATTTCAACCCATCTGCAGCTGGAGAGAGAAGGCTTCTACCGCTAAATGAACTTGATGAGTTTCGTTTACAAGCCTATGAGAATTCCAAACTCTACAAAGAAAAAGTAAAGAGATGGCACGACCGAAAAATCATCGACAGAAAATTTGAACCTGACCAAGCGGTCTTGCTATTCAACTCCAGGCTCAAATTGTTCCCGAGAAAGCTCAAATCCCGATGGTTGGGTCTATTTACCATCACATCTGTATTCCCACGCGGAGCCGTCAAAATAATTGGAAAGGACAGTGAACAACCGTTTAAAGTGAATGGCTAACGGCTAAAACACTATTGGGGAGGCGAAGTCGATTGCCAAGAATCCTCAGTTGTCCTAGCCATGGATTGAGCAGCATTGGATAGTCGAGCTAACCGACTTTAAACCAAGCGCTTCTCGAGAGGCAACCCGAATTTATTGTTTTACTTTTTATTCCTGTGTGATTATAATTTAGTTTGTATGATTTCATTTTAACATGTTTGTTTGCTTTTCAAGTATCCAATCACACCCTAAACCGTGAGACTTAAACAGACTTTAAGTTTGAGGGGTGTAAAGTACACTGCATTGCATATGCATCGTTTGTAAGTTTATAAGTTTGAATTAAGATTTTCGTTCCTTTTTAGGTATGTTAGCTGTTTTTAAGAATTGAGTTTTTCACCTGATATTCTAATGTGTGTCAAGTGTGTTTCAAAAAAAATAATAAAATAAAATAAAATTTTCCAGGGGGTAGGTGGACATGAGCGCGAGATGCGCCGCCTGCAGCGTCGCATGGATGCGTTGCACACGAGCTTCAGGGACTAGAGCATCACTTTTGCGGACGTACTTTCCGAGGCCTTCAGCCAGCAGGGGGTCTATGTCCAGTTTCCCACCTTTGGCACCAGCATCCCTTATCCTCCGCCTGACACACCGCCTGGCGGTGCCGAGGACGACTCTTAGGGGAGTTTCTTTACCCTTTATCTCCAATGAGGACATTGCATATTTTAAGTTTGGGGGTATTAGGGCCTGTCTATTTGATTGCTTCAATTGTGATGCTTTTATTTATCTGTTTTTTGTATTAGTTTATTTGCTTGTTTTCTTTAATTGTTATTAATATTTGCATTAAAAAAAATAAAAAATAAAATAAGAAAAGCTTTATTTTCATGCATATCATATCATGTAGCTTCGATTGCATAATCCTGACATCTAGATTAGTAAACATCCTCACTTGCCTGTGATGAGATCGTTGTTCAAAAATGTTAAATGCTAAGGCTTGGGTTGATTGCCATGATACACTGCAAATCTTGTCTTGTTTTAAGTCTGATATAACCGGTTAGCACGCATTTAGTAGTTATCTTGCTACGTAACTTAAAGATTTGCATAATTGAGTTCTGGAGGGAAATTGATATTTTAATAAAAGAAAAGCAAATGAGGGTAGTGTAAGCTTAGACAACACAAGTGTCTAAGTTTGGGGAAAAACTTAGTGGAGTAATTGAACAACGAGATAGAGCGTAAAACGCACTCGTTGATGTTTATAACTGAAATAATAATAATAATAATAATAATAATAATAATAATAATAATAATAAAATATGAATAAATGCTTGGTTAGCCTAGTTTTGTGGCCTTTGATACTCGAGTAAGTATGCCCTAGGGGATGTCTCTACACCTAGCGCCCTAAAACCATTTGGTTTGGGAGTCGTTGGCCGAAAGCTCGCTACATGGGTATCATTGAAAACCCTAAGGGAACTAGGCATTGCACAACCAAGTATCATAGTCCTAATAACCTCTAAGTCGGTCCCCAATCTAGACATAGAGGTATCTTAGCTGTAACTTACCCCATTTGTTGTGTTGCAAGTTGGAGTATACAAATTTCCCCCTAAGAAACATATTATAAGAATCATTTGGGTTGCTATAAATTTGATGATTACTACACACACACACACACACTGTATCAATCATTATAAGGTTTGGTTTGCATGACTGTCATGGTACATGAACTAAGTTTTGGTTTGAAGCCTTATGTGTTTGATATTGTGATTATTCTGAGGCAAGGCACACAAGGATTGTTTACTAATTGATGAGGATTCATGGTGCATTTATAGATTATTGCATTTCATCCATATTTGCATTCATTTCATTGTAATTGCTTGAGGACAAACAACAACTCAAGTTTGGGGATATTTGATGAGTAGGTTTCATACCTACTTATTGGATACTATTCTCCTTCATTTGTTGCTTAACTTATAGTTCCAAAGTGTGTTTTCATGCATTTTCCTCGTATTTTTGGTATTGCCTCATCATTTGCATTCTATGGCTTTTGTACAGTTTTTGGATTGTTTGGCAAAGAGCATGTGACATATGATGTTTGGGAGCTGAATGAATAAAAGTTGCTAGCACAATGCGCGTGAATCGAAGAATCAGACTGAGTACAGCAGTGCAGCAGCAGACTGACAAGCAGCGCAGCTGCGCCCATTTTGGCTTGGAAGCCAGCGCAGCTGCGCCCGTGCCCTGCGCCCAGTAGCTTCCAGCGCAGCTGCGCCCAACTTGGCCTTGAGGCCGGCGCAGCTGCGCCCTCCCTTTTCCTGCTGAAGTCCTCAGGCGCAGCTGCGCCCATTTCCAGGCAGTACTTTAGCGCAGCTGCGCCCGTCGCCAGCCAGCCATGCAGACACGTTCCAAACAGCTATGCAGACTTGCCAAAAACGTGTGGAATTAATGCCAGGTTTTTAGGAAATTAGTGGAATGCTATTTTATCAGTTGGGAATCAAATTTAGTCAACAAAAGACAATTGGGAAGCTTGAATATAATCATGCAGAGAATCAATTTGAAGAGAGCCTCTCTTCCACGAAAAATTCATCACAGACTGCATTTTATTCCCAAAAAAATTAAAAGATAGATGTTGATCATCAGAATGACTTGGAAACGGAAGAATGGAGCTACATGGATGCTGAATTGAAGATTGAGAGCAAGAAATCGAGGATCATCCCAACTTGGAAAGTCAACGGATCAACAGAAACGGGAAAATTGAAGCAGGGAGTTCTATTATTTTCTGTTTTTGATTAATTTTTCCTATCCTAGAATTATGATGATGAACCAATTGTGTATGATGAATTCTATTATTGTCATTATGAACTAAACTTAATTCTTGGGATTATAATGAATCTTTTGCATTACTGAAAATTGAAATGCTTCCTTATTATTGCTAGTTGGTTATGAAATGAATGTCTAGCATAATTTGTACTAAACGTTTAATTGCTTGATCACCAATTACCGTGATAATTTATATGGAATTGAGAAAGGAAATATAAATTGAGATCTGATTATGCTAGCATATGTTCATAATTTTTACATTTCTCGTGAAGTTATGTTTCGTGCTTATGATAGAGATATACCGAAGCACCATATGTGGCTAATTGAGAACTTATACTTAAACCCTCTTTATTGTAATTCACATAGAAATATAGTGCGTTAGTCATCTAGGGTGTTCACATTCATTCTATCAATTGTGGATTTAGTGTGATATGAATATGGTGCATCGAAAGGTGGTCATATTTTACATTCGAGTTCTCGACCAACATTCCATAATAATCAATTAGCAACGATAGGAAGCATAAAAATCTTAGTTTGCAATAAGTGAAATTATAATCCCAAACCCATAAAATCTGTATTTATACAATCATAATTTGCTCTATTTGTTTCTTTAGTAATCTTTAGACAATTTCATCATTGTACTCAACTATTTAAAGAAATCAAGATAATTATAAAATCGGTGTTTGATAGTTATAATTGCAATTCTATTCTCCGTGGGATCGATATCTTACTTACTTTATATTACTTGTGGATCACGTGCACTTGCGTGTATGAGTCATATTTGTTATATATACAAATATTTCAACAACGACTCTGACAATGATTCAAATTCAGAGTCTTGTGATGATTAAGGACCTCAGATGGCCAATCTTTGTCTAATGGCCATAGTAGTCTAATGGCCATTGAAGCTCAAGCAGACAACACCACTGATCATCAAGAAATTGATAATAGTGAGGTATTTGACTTCAATTCCCCTAATGTAGCTATCAATGATCTTTGAATTATTTTGCATGATATTACATCTAACATGCATATATATATATATATATGGACTGATTCAGGGTTCTATTATGGGACCATTCTCTTCTTTAAGAGGAGAAAGAGAAAGTACAAGTAGAGATGGAAATAACTCTATGAACTACTAGCTCTTTATCCAAGCTTGAGGCTAAGAATGAAAACTTGAGAAAGATAACTAAGCAATCTACACAGAGAGAATTAACTTTAGTTTCCAAGATTGAGGAACTAGAGAAGACTATCTCGACATGGAACAGGTCTTCTTCTTCCATGGACTCTATGATCATAAGTTAGAGAGTAGTCTCAGACAGATCAGGTTTAGGATTTGGGGGGTCATCCTTAGATCGTAGTGTGGACATAACACTGGAGATTAACAATAATAGTGTTTCTACCTCCCATAGAAGTATTGTGTATGTGAAATCTACAGAGGTTGCAGAGCCGATTATTCCAAGCTGTACGGTCCTTGTTGATCAAGTTATGATCCTTGAGAACAACAGATCATACACTGGTCTAGGGTTCAAGAAACAACAGGGTAAGCCAAACACTACCTTCAAGCCTCAAAGATCGTAGAGTCAGGTAATACTTCTTCTACGAATCAACCAGGCAAGAATCATAGAGTTGACTTTCACTCTACAAAATCTCAGAATCATAGACCAGTGTGGAAACAGGTAGAGTATGAGCCCAGAAGAAAGACTGTAAGTGTCTATAGTTCACACGTGTCCTTGAAGAGAAGGAATCCACACACACATACACACACAATATGCATCATATAAATGTTATAATTATCGTAAATATGGACATGTTGCTAATGTATGTTATTATGATTATCATTCTGTTCATCAGAGACCCAGAATCAAGCAAGTCTGGGTCCCAAAAGGAACTAACAAATCAGGACCTAAGTAAATCTGGGTACCAAAGTAAAAGTTAATTTTTATTGTAGGGAAGGAGTTCCACTAGCTCAATTTGGTATCTTGATAGTGGATGCTCGAGGCATATGACTAGAAATAAGGCTCTACTGTCAAACTTCAGAGAAAAAGATGGTCCTGTAGCTATCTTTGGAGACAACTCTGGAAAGACTCGAGGATATGGTTTAATTAGAAATGGTGCAGTATCCTTTAGCAAAGTGGCATTCGTTGAAGGCTTAAAACATAATCTCCTAACATCAAGTGATCTTCCTTAACAACCAATGTCAAGTCAGAGACCTGAAATCTAATTCATTGAAGCTAACTGGAACTAGAGAAGGAAATGTATATATAGTGAATCTTGCAAAACTAAGTTCAACTAAAACTGCATGCTTCTTTGCTAAAGCGTCAGAAGACATCAGCTAGTTGTGGTATCGAAGGCTATCTCATTTGAACTTCAAAAACATGTCAAAGCTTGCCTCCAAAAATCTAGTATCAGGCCTACCTAAGCTCAATTTTGCCAAAGAAAAGTCGTGCAAAGCATATCAGCTAGGAAAGCAAACTAAAGTCTCATTCAAAAGCAAGACAATCAACTCCAATGGTAGGCCCCTACAATTGCTTCATATAAATCTTTTTGGGCCTATCCCTACTATCAACCTTGGAAGAAAAAGATACTCACTGGTCATAGTGGATGACTATACCAGACTCACATGGATATTATTCTTGAGCTCTAAGGATAATACCAGCTCCAAGTTGATCAAATTCTTCAAGCTGCTTGATAATAAGAAGGGTGAGAAGATCAAGGCTATAAGGAGTGATTATGGAAAGAGAATTTAACTTCTCTGAGGTGGACAATTTCTGTGAAGACAATGACATCAATCATAACTTCTCAGCTCCAAGAAATCCATAACAAAACGAAGTAGCTGAAAGGAAGAACAAAACTCTCATAGAAGCGGGAATGACTCTTCTAGTCACAGCTCGTCTACTTGAATATTTCTGGGCTGAGACTATCAATATTGTCTACTATACTAAGAATCGATCGCTCATTCATTCCATATTGAAGAAGACACCCTACGAATTATGGAAAGGAAGGAAGGCCAACATAAGCTATTTTCATGTATTTGGTTGTGCATGCTACATCCTCAACAATGGTAAAAGATATCTAACCAAGTTTCAACCTAAGTCAGATGAATGAATCTTTCTTGGATATTCTGTAGATAACAAAGCCTACAGAGTGTTCAATAAGAAATCGTTGAGTGTTGAAGTATCGATCCATGTTACCTTCGATGAATCTGACTTAGGGGATCCAAGAAAAGCAGTGTCTTTTGATGAACTTGTAAAGCAGGATCTAGCATTCGTAGAGTAGGAGAACCCTACGATCAAAGACTCAAAAGTCATAGAGTTAGACCCATCGATCGTAATGCTAGAGCAAGAAATCATAGAGTCCATAGTTCCTGATATGGAGACTCTACGAATTAAAGATTCTACTGAGCAAGAGCTAGAGCATGAAGAGCTCAAACAGGAAGGCATAAATACCGATGTTCCAACTGGAAGCAAGTGGGCAAGAGATCACACCCAAGACCTGATTATTGGGGATCCCAATGCAAGAATTATGACTAAGTCTGCAACTCAGAACGAATGCTTCTTCCTAAGTTTTCTCTCTTAGATGGAGCCTAAAAAGATCAAAAAAGCCTTGGAAGATTTAAGCTAGATCGAAGCTATGCAAGAAGAGTTGAATCAGTTTGAAAGAAGCACAGTTTGGAGGTTAGTACAAAGACCTAAAAATCATCTAGTCATCGGCACCAAATTGGTATTCAGAAATAAGATGGATGAAGATGGGGTGATCACAAGGAATAAAGTAAGATTGGTGGCCAAAGAATATTCTCAGAAAGAAAGAATCGATTATGATGAGACCTTTGCTCCTATTATAAGATTAGAAGTCATCAAAATGGTCTTTGCATATGCTGCCCATATGAAGTTCAAGGTTTTTCAGATGGATTTTAAGAGTGATTTTCTGAATGAAGAACTTTAAGAAAAGGTCTATGTCGAACAACCCTTAGGTTTTACCAATCCAACTCATCCTAATTATGTTTATAGAGTAGATAAAGCTTTATATGGATTAAAACAAACATCTAGGGTATGGTATGAAACTCTAACTATTTTTCTTATTGAAAAAGGATTCACTAGAGGTAGGGTAGATACAACTTTATTTCTTAGGAAGCATAAGGATAAAACATTATTAGTACAAATCTATATAAATGATATTATATTTCATTCTACTGATAAGAAGTTGTGTGAGAGATTTGCAAATCTTATGCAGAGCAAGTTCGAGATGAGCATGATGGGTGAGCTGAACTTTTTCCTTGGACTACAAGTGAAGTAGATGGATGAAAGAATATTCATCAACCAAGCCAAGTATATTAAAGACTTACTTAAAAAGTATAGCATGGAATCAACCACTCCCATGAAGACTCCAACGACATCTGCAACCAAGCTTGATAAAGATGAGCATGGTAAAAGTATTGATATTACTCAATACAAAGGTATGATCGGATCTCTCCTTTACTTAACTGCTAGTAGACCTGATATCATATTTACTACTTGTATTTGTGCTAGATTGCAAGCTAATCCTAAGGAAACGCATTTAATGGTTGTTAAAAGGATTTTCAGATATCTTAAGGGCACTCTATATTTGAGATTCTGGTATCCCAATGAGTCACCCGTTAATCTAATAGGGTATTCAGATGCTAATTTTGTATGATGCAAAAGAGATAAGAAAAAGACTAGTGGTACATGCCAATTGCTTGGGAACAAACTGGTCTCATGGTTCAGCAACAAGCAAAACTTAGTATCAACTTCAACTACAAAAGCTGAGTATGTTGTTGTTGGTAGCTGTTGTGCTCAAATTCTTTGGATGAAGAATCAGCTAGCTGACTATGGGCTTGAGTTTAAGTCTATCCCTATATACTGTGATAATACTAGTGTTATTGTTATCACTTATAATCATGTCATGCATTCTAGGACTAAATATATAGATATCAGATATTATTTTATTAGAGATCATGTTCAAAATGGAAATATATCTTTGCATTATATCTCTACTGAAAATCAATTAGCTAATGTTTTTACAAAACCACTAAATAAATCTAGATTTAATAAGTTAATAAGTGAATTAGGAATGTTAAATTTACATCCTTAATATTATGCTTTGGAGAAAACTAAATTTACAGGAAGAAATTGCAGAACAGATAAGTAAAGCAAAGTTCGTAGAGTGCTTCGCAGAGTAAAGAAGTTCGTAGAGTGTTTCGCAGAGTAAAGAAGTTCATAAAGTTCTTCACAAATGAAGAAGTTCGTAGAGTGCTACGATACTGAGGCTGAGAAGTTACGTGAAGAGATTGACATACATGATGTTGAGGCTGCTGCCAAAGAAGGTTTATCCCTTGTTAAATAGGATAAGAAACAAATAAATAAAGGAAGATCTGCTAAGATGGCTAAGTCCGGTAAGCTCTTAACAATTAAAGATTCAATTTCTGCCGAGACGATTGTAGAGTCACCCAACTCTCCGGTCGTTGAGCCAGAAGCAGCAACAGATAATGATGAAAAGGTTGGGAAGGCTTATGAGCCTGAGCCAATGAATGTTGAAGAGATGGTTGAGATGGCTGATATACCCGAGCCACATAAAGTGAAAGATGTGACGGTTGTGAAGGGTTCTAAACCTGAGCCAAAGAAAAGAAGATTAATAAAGAAATATGAGAAGAATATGAAGAATGCTGAGGAGAAAAAGAAGAAGAAGGAGGAAAAAACCCCCAAAACTAGCCAAAACAGATGAAGCTACTTCTGAGGGGGAGAGGCCAATTTCAAGCTCTTCCGATGATTCCTTGGAGCTTACAAGGATCGTTAAATCAGTGAAGAGGATATCGAAAGAGAGCCAAACCAACATGGTTCTGAGCCCGACAATGCTACAACTCAAGGGGAGAAAGTTGAGGCTGAATCGGAAGATCTCTCATTCCCTGAAGGAAGAGAAACATAATAAATTAATTTGGAATTATTAGGCCCTAGTACTAGTGCTGATCTCGCAATGAAGCAATCGTAGAGTCCAAAAACTACGAGTGCCGAGCAATCGTCGAGTCAACACCCTAACTCGCGGATCGTAAAGTCCCAACACCCTACGATCGATATGCAAATTCCTAACTCTCCGATCATAGAGTCCCAAAACCTTACGATTGAAGCACCTAATACTTCCTCTCCTATACACATATCTTCTTCACCTAACATCTCTCATGTACATATATACTCTCTCTGCAATCTATAAATGCTAAATCTATCAAGTTTCTCTCGGACAGGGTTTTCTCTTTGAGCTTCTCATTACTGGAATTTAAAAGTCTGGTGATGCAGTCAATGGAACGCACTAATAATGCGATGACACTTGTTCATCATCAAAGAGAATAAGTTGAAGCCAAATATCAAGATTTTAGAGACGATATTACACTTTTTAGGAGCCAAATGCATGATCTTGTCAATATTGTCAAGCAACTCTATGAGGAAGTTAATGCTCTATAAAGTGACAGAGATGCTAACAAAAAAGGGGAAAGGAGACGACCTCAGTAAACATCAATTGAGAGGAGACAACCTCAATAAACATCAATTGAGAGGAGACGATCTCAGAAAACATCAATTGTTCCTCCTCATCCTCCCTCTAGAGATTCTTTTGCACCTCAAGTCATTCTTTTGGGCCCTGATCTCGGTCCCAGAGACTCTATAGAAGATAAGCAAAGAAGAGAAGCAGTGGGGAGAGAAAGCTACATGAGAAGGCGAGAAGTTTAGCGAAGAGATCCGCCGAGGAGTTATAAGGGGAGAAGGTAAATAAATAGATAGATATCTATATAGTAAATTTTTTTTAAAACTTCAAGCACTAAATTATCTGTATCTCAGAATTGATGATTGCTTAAAACTACTAGTTTTGTCATCATCAAATAGGGAGAGATTGTTAGGACAAATGCATATTTGATTTGATGATGATATAATGTATATTTGTATAAAGTAGCTTTTAGGAAGTCTTTATAATGAAATTAATGTAAAAGGACTTAGAATAGGAATCAAACTTGTTAGGTTGATCCAACTCTCAACGTTCATAGAATCAATACTTAGTATAGAACTAAGTCAGGAAACGATAGTAGAGCATGACAGTGAAGCAGTCAAAGATTGTAGAGCTGCCTACTCTGAGATCGTAAACAAGTTGAAAATCACAGTCTGCTAGAGATCGTATAGCTCATTGAAGACCGTAGAGTCTATCAGAGATCGTAGAACTCAATGAAGACCATAGAGTCTGTCAGAGATCGTAGAGCTCAATGAAGACCGTATAGTCTGTCAGATATCGTAGAGCTCAATGAAGACTATAAAATTTAAAAGAGATCGTAAAGCTCATCAAAGATCGTAGAGCTTGTGGATCGTAGAGTTTGTCAATCGTAGAGTCGCCTAACGAGATACTCTACGACCACTATGAAACTCTACGATTAGAAAAATCATAGAGTATATCAGATCTAGCAATGGACTGACACTATCAAGACATGAAGAATGCAAATCCCAAGATGGTTACTGAATATCTTAAAGTTTGAAAAGAATATCAGATCGAATTGTGTCTAAACAGCTAGTTCGGTGAAGTGATAGCGACCCACTTGTAGGTCACTGCAGTCTGATGTGACATGTCACAACTAAAATCAAACTGACACATATTCACCCAAAAGTCAACAATCAGAAATCTTCTAGGATTAGAGCATTAAATGAGCAACGAAAACTTTTAAAAGGGACAATCTCGAGGACATCTATATGAGGCACATAAATTTAATACAACAACAAGAAGATATTATACAATCTGATTTGCTGTCAAACTCTTAAGGATATAACTATACGATCTTGAAGATCTCAAAAATCTAGAACATCTTATTCTGCTGCTAAGTCTTTCATTGTTGGACTTAAAGCTACTTAGCAGCACCCTAACCAAATATTTTATCTTAGTGATTGAAAGGTCGAAGTGACCTATTGCAACCAAGTCTTAGTGACTTAAATAGATATAAGTGATCTAACTACAACCAAGTCTAAGTGACTTGAAGAGATCTAAGAAATCTAATTGATGCCAAGTTTAAGTGACTTGAAGAGATATTAGTGATCTAATTGCTTCCAGGTCTAAGTGACTTAAAGAGATCTAAGTGATCTAGCTTGGCAGGTCTAAGTGCCTTGCACCAAGTCTTAGTGACTTGGAGGAGTCTTTGTGATTCAATTGTTATAATTGTTCTTTGTGAATAAATCTTAGTGATCACCTCATCCTTAGTGGATTTCCTACTCGAGGAGTAGAAGAGTGGACTAGGAGATTCTCCGAACCACTTAAAATTCCCTGTCTCATTTACTTTCAGCATTTACTTTCATGTTCATTACTTTCAGTACTCTATGATTTAGCTTATGACTTAGTTCCACATTTGATTGCTAAATTTAGAATTGTGACTTTTCTAAATCTTTGAAAAGTGATTTTCAAATTATCATTCCACTATGCATAATTAAATTAATCTGCTTAATTTATAAGTTAGTAATACTCTGTTAAAAGGAAAGTTTTTAAAAAAGATCTATTCAGCCCCCTTTCTAGATCTCCAAGTGCCTTTGGGAAACAACAAATATTACACTCAGAGTCAGTAATTTAGTTATGTGGACTGATGGCTCACCAAAAATGACGCCGTTTGGATTATATCATTAATAGACTCAGCATCCGTAGCTTAGTTCTGCGGATGGGGCCGTATGACCCAAAACGACGTCATCTTCAAAAGGATTAATAACTGCCATACCTAACATCTGCATGATTAAACTACGGATTGACGAGGGCTATTTTGGATAATCATCCAATCCGTAGTATTAAACTGCCGGCACCTACATATTAAACTGCGGATGGGAGGTCTTCCTTACAGTTCGATCCGCGGATAGACGACTGAGATTTGTTACAAAGATAACCTTATCCTTACAACATTGACCATAGATCAGTCCCCTATATATATATATAGGAGAATTTTTAAAAGCGAACTCTTAAAAAACGAACTAAAGACGAACCGTCGTCTTTGGTGTCTATGGCGACGATTTGACCCGTCGCCAAAGATTACATGGCTACGGCGACGGGTCGAATCGTCGCCATAGACAACCAAAGACGACAGTTCGTCTTTGGTTCGCTTTTTAAAGTTCGCTTTAGAAGCTTTCCCTATATATATATATATATATATATATATATATATATATATATATATATAGCCACCACATCTTTCATCGTTCATTGCGAAATTTGAAGATCACGATTTAAAATCGCAACACTGAGTTGCGGTAGTTAGTAATTTTCTTTTAAAATCGTGATATAGGATTTAGGGCAGTAAACTGACATATTCGAATTCGAATACAATAATATTCGTATCCATATCCGAGAAAAAATATTTTATTCGTATTCGTATCCGATATTCAATGAATTTCTTAAGGTACCATTCGAATTCGATATTCAAAAAATTATTTTGTTGTTTTCTAAAGGCACGAGAAGATCTAGAAACGGGGGTGAATACATCTTTAAAAGTATTTATTTTAAATGGTATTACCGGATTATAACTTAATCAACTTTAGATTACTTATGCACAGTGAAATATTAGTTTGAAAACCCCTTTAAACATTTAAGAAAAGTCTTAGCTCTGAATTTAGTCTTTGTGGAATTAGGTCCCACACAACGATAAAAATTAATTGCAGAAATGTAAATGCTGAAAATAAATGACACAAGAAATTTTAAGTGGTTCAGAGTATAAATGACTCCTAGTCCACTCTTCTACTTTGCAAGTAGGAAATCCACTAAGGATGCAGCAGGTGATCACCTGGATCAGATCACTAAGATCTATTACAATGTTGAATCACTCAGAATCCTTCAAGTCACTCAGACTTGGCAAAGGGTAAAAGTTATTTATAAAACCACTTCCGATGGTTAGATAAAATTATTGTAACGAATGCGATTTTTGTGAATAAATAAAAATATTTATTGAGTTATATAAATATTTTTATTAATTTATTTATTGAGTAAAATATATAGTATATAAAGTTATGGTGAGGGAATTTATGTTAAATGTTATTCAATTGTGATTTGATGTGATTATTCTAATTTAATTTAATAATTAAATTAGATGATTAAATGATTTATTTGAATAAAGGATTTGTTTGAGTAGGGTAATTTAGTTGGTGTTGTTGTAATTGGTTAAATAGAATTGTTAATTGATCTAGTAAGGTTTAATTGAATTTATTTAATAATAAGTTTAATCAAATTAAAAGTGTGACAATTAAAACTGTATAATATAATGATTTATTAAAATAAATGGAAAGGGTTTTATTTCTGTTTAATAAACAGGGCCTTATGACCTTTGGTTGAAAACAATGGATTATTTTCTTTGGCTCAACCAAACAAAGCTTAGCCTTTGGAATTCCATTATTTTTACTTGGTTTGCCAAAGAAAACCTTTTATTTTCTTAAACTGATAAATTTAAAAGTACGTTAAAGGTTCATCAGGTTCATCAGTTTTAAAAAAAAAAAGAAGAAAATAAAACAGAGCTTGAGAGTTCAGAGAAAAGAGAGAGCAAAAGTAGAGAGAAATTGAGAAAAGAGCTTGTGATTGAAGAGAATTCACCGAGTTCTTAAAACAATAGAAGGTATAATTCCTTTTCCTCTTTGTTTTACTTTACTGTATATAGTTTTAGTTCCTGTATGTGAATTCAATTGCTAAAATACATGAATTATTTGATATACTTGTTGGTAAGCATGCATTAGTTGATTATATGGTGTTTATAAGCTAATTTGAAAGATTTAGTCCATGAAAGCATGTCTAGAGTAAAATTTTGGGTTTTACAGAGTTTTATTTCATGTATGGCATATATATATGAAAATTGATGTTTAATTTGGTTATTAACCGATAAATTGACATTTGATTATGATTATATAATGAAAAATGAAAAGAATGCAAGTGGAACGGATTAAAATGGTATAGAAACAAATTCGTGGTATATGATTTCACTAATATGTCAAGAATATGGAATAGAACATTGATTGTGATGTTTGAATCTTTAATTTGGTTATTTGAAGGTTCTAAGATGTTGAAATAATTCTGTAAATATTTAAGTTGTGTATTTGTTGAGTTCATAGCGTTTGGGATTGGCTAAATGTGATTTAAGGTGTTGAGATTTTGAAATTGGTTGGAAGCAGAGTCTGTTCGCGCTGCAGCATCTGAGTCTGTGTCGCAGCGCGGCCGCGCCAGCAGCAGATCAGCCCCTATATGTGTGCAGCGCAGCCGCGCTGCTTCCAAGGGTAAAAGTGGCGCAGCCGCGCCGGTATCAGAACAGACCCAATGATGAGTTTTTACATGCATAGCTTGGATGGTGATAAATTAGCTTATTCTAATGTATGTGGAGAATTGTAAAGCATATAGTGAGACTTAATAATATAATGTAGTTACTCATTTGATGATTATAAGCTATGAATTGATAAGTTATAAAGATTTGTAACTCGATATCCATAAGAATTGGAGATGTTAATTATAGGCCATGTCTTATGTTATGTGATGGTATAGATTTCTGATTTGTGCTATGTGGTTAGTTAGAGAGTTCGGATCATGAGTTTAAGTTGGTATTTTGTACTAAAGTGAAAAGTGAAATTGTAGTCATAGTTGTAATGAACCAACTTACATTGTGATCCTAATGGAATTTAGGACGTTTGGTAAACATAAATTGAGATTGTGTAGATTACGCACGAGGCAAGTTTTTTTTTCTTCACCCTTAATCTTATTATTTCGTTTAAAGCAAGTTTAATTTCATTGAGCCAACTTATTAACCTTAGCTTATTGTTATTCAAGCAAGGTTGTTATCATGTCAAGTACCTATGTATTATTCAAGTCATTTGTTATACGAGCATTAATCATTATTCAGACTTTGATTATAAATTCTATTGTACAACTTCATCGATGAATCAAATGCTTTAGTGACTAGCAAACCCTTATTGATTCAGCTAGTCCTTAGTTGATGAGCGTTCTAAAGACTTAGAATATTTTAATAATTGTTCCGAACCAAGTTCCTTTTGGTATGGATTCTGATACTAGACTGAGATGAACAACCCTAATATAGGGGATTAATTACGCGACAACGTTAAAATGTTTGTGCACAATACATTGTACAAAGGGCTGATCCCCCTGAGTACGAGATGGATGGTCCATAGTCTATAAGACTGTTAAAGGTTACGGTAGAAATACTTGATAACCTAGGACATAGTTCGAGGTCTTGTGACCCTCATATACACTTTTAATCCTGAATCTATATTCAATTCTTGAGCTAAGCCTTCTATTGAGCTTTCAGATCTTGACTAATTATTGATTGAATTCAGAAAAACTATTATACCTCGGTTGAAATCTATTTCGTTAATTATTCAATTGTTATCGTTATTATGCTTGTGGGCAATTGTTTGCTCACTCTTGCACTAAAACATTGCAGCTAAGACTGAGAAATCGGACTAGCCGTCCACGAGTAAAGGCAAGGGCAAGATACCGAAGTAGCAAAAGACCTGTTATACATTTGATGTTTATTTGTAACAAGACTTATTGAATTTTCTGTTTTAATTCCGCATTGATGTAATAGAGGTTAGATAACTTGGGATTTATTTTTTTAAGAGATTTGGGATGTAACCCCTTTTTGTGGGAAGATGTTTCATTCAGTTTAATTATATTATCTTTATCATGGGTAGTTAGTCATGAATGTATGCTATAGTGAACACCAAATCTGTGGAGTTGAAGTAACCGGATTTGGGGGTGTTACAGGTTAGTATCAGAGCCTGATAGGTTATGCACCTTTAGGTGGGGAAAACCTTAGGGTAGTAGCCTTTTAGAAGATAGAGAATATAGTGGTGATAAACTCTTATCGAGTTCTAAGGAATGGATTACGAAAATTCATAAAAGACAATAAAATGATTATGTGTTATGTGCTTATTTGAAAACAAACTTATGTGCTTGCGAGTATTATCGAGTAGTAATTAAAACTTAAAATTTTGTTGTCAGGATGACTGATAGAGGAGAACCCAGCCAGGCTAGGGAGGAGGAGCCCAGGATATTCATGTAGTTCGGGAGTAGCTAGTTCCGAGAGAACCAACCCCACTGACCACTGTTGAAGAACCTGAGTACGAGCCTGAGTCAGATCCTGAAGAGGTTGAGGAGGAGGAAGACCCTGAGGAGATACCATTATCTTCCTTAGGTATTCAGATGTATGAGCAGGTGTATGATCGCAACATAGAGTTGCAAGATAGAGTGGAGGAGTTAGAGGGGCAGCTGGCTGAGCGACAGACTGTCTTAGAGCAGAAGAATAGTGAGATTGAGGAGCTCGATATACGTCTTGGGGACATGGAGTGGAAGCTAGTTCATGTTGAGAGCGAAAAGGAGGAGTTAGGAGAACAAGTTGTGGAACGTCAAGCTGCTCTAGAGCAGAAGGATGTCGAGATCCAGGACTTATGATCACGTCTTGCAGAGGTCGAGCAGAGACTAGCTTAGTCTGAGTACAGATGAGGACAATTATTGGCTAGAAATGAAATTGTACGAGAAGAATTGAAAGAGGAGTCAGCTAAGCGGGTTAGAGCTGAAAACGCTTGGCCGAGGGAGGCTAATCGCGCAGATCGTGTTGAATATGAGGTGCGGTCAAAGAAGGCCAAGATTGATGAGATGGAGTATATTTTTCACACCACAGTAGATAGAGCTCAGGATCGAGTTCATCGTCATCCAGATATAATGGGTCGAAGGATGGTGACTCGTATTATGGAGCAGGAACGCGAGGAAGCTGTGCGCCGTGGGATGTCATCATAGATTGGGATTAGAGGTGCTAGTACGAAAATCTATGAAGATTAATAAGTTGTAAATCCCAGATTTATATAATGGGATAGAATAATGATGTAGTCCTGGAACTTTATGATTTCAGGATAGATGATTTGATGTAAATAACTATGACGTTATTTTTATTATGTTTTAAAGCAGTAAATGAATAAAATGCGAAAGTTTATCAGATGTGCTATGTGTTAAGTGTTGTTTATAAATGTTTAAGTTAAGACTTAAATGTTTAAGTAATTGAGCAATAATCTAATAGCGCGAATTCTTGACAGTAAGATGCCGCCAAGAAGACAAACCCGTCAACAGACCCCTAAGGGATCCACCAATAACAACGAAGAAGACAACGCTAATCCAATGCAGCAACTGGTAAATCTGCTAACGGGCGCATTTGCGAATCAACCCCAAGCTCAGGCCACAACTTTTAAAGATTTCAAGGCTGTTGGACCCCCAGAATTTCAAGGGTCTATGAATCCGATCGAGGCACAAACCTGGGTCATGGAGATGGAGAAAGTGTTTGATGTCGCTAGGGTCAACGAGGACCAGAAGACTGCATTTGCAACATTTATGCTCAAATCAGAAGCAAGTTATTGGTGGCAAGCTAATAAAACCCGAGGCGGGCAAGGGATAATACCGTGGGAGCGATTTAAAGAGATATTTTTCGAGACCTACTTTCCGGCAAGCGCGTAAAATCAAATGGAGGTGCAATTTCTAGAATTGAAGCAAGGTACCATGACGGTGCCTGAGTATGCTGCAAAATTCAACGAGTTGGCGAGGTTTGCGCCATATCAAGTCAACACGGATGAGCGAAAGGCTAGAAGGTTTGAGCAGGGACTGAAGCCCTGGCTGTATAGCCGAGTTTCAATGTTCCAACTGAATTCATTTGCGACAGTGTTAGAAAAGGCAATAATCGCTGAAGGAGGGAGTGATGCTCTGTCTAAATACAATCAAGAGCAGAAGAAAAAGAAAAGTAAAAATGATAATAAAGCAAGTGCTAGCCATGGTGGCAGCAATCAAAAGAGAAAGTGGAGTGATAGTAACTCTGGTGGCAGTCAGCAGGGAAGTCAAAAAAGGAAGGTGGAGGTATACAGTAACTGCAGAAAGAGCCATGTGGGTGTTTGTTTGAAGGGTAAGAGAGTGTGCTTTAACTGCGGTCAGGAGGGTCATATCGCACCAAATTGCCCTAGTCCGAAGAAGGGCGCATGTTTTATTTGCGGGTCGAAGGATCACTTTGCTCGGGATTGCCCTAAGAAAACTACAGGTGGAGCTAGTGCAGGAAAGTGGAGCAGCAGTGGTGGCAATTTGACTATCACAGGACCGACGCAGCCCAATCGACCTACCGCTCGAACATTCAACATGACGATGCAGGATGCTGTGCAGTCAAAGGATGTAGTGTCAGGTATCATTCCGGTCAATAATGTAAATGCTTACGTATTATTTGATTCGGGTGCTACTTGTTCATTTATATCCGATGATTTTGCTAGAAAATTAGAGTTACCTCAGGAAGAATTAGATTACCCCATGAATATAGAAATTGCGAATATGGAAGTGATTCCTGTTAAGTTTGTCCACAAGAACTGTTAGATAGATATTAAGGGTCATGTAATGACAGTAAACTTAATCCCAATTCGTCTTGGGGAGATTGACGTTATTTTGGGAATGGATTGGTTGTTCAACCATGGGGCAGTTATTGACTGTCAAAAGAAGTGTGTGAATCTTAAGACTCCGTCGAAAGTAGTGTTTTATGGCAGCAAGTCCCCTAGAAAAACGAGTTGTCTGACGGTGATGCAGGCCAGGAAGATGTTGAGACAAGGGTGTGTAGGATATCTAGCCTACATAGTCGATACACGAAAGATGAGTGCAAAGCTGGAGGAGATACCGGTAGTTAGGGATTTTACGGATGTGTTTCCTGATGATTTGCCAGGATTACCGCCAGATAGGGAAATTGAGTTTGTAATTGATTTAGCACCGGGTACAACCCCTATATCAAAAGCCCCGTACCGAATGGCTCCAGTAGAAATGAAGGAATTGATGGTGCAATTACAAGAGTTGCTGGATAAAAAGTATATTCAACCGAGCGTTTCGCCGTGGGGAGCACCGGTGTTATTCGTCAAGAAGGACGGATCAATGCGTCTTTGCATTGATTATAGAGAGTTGAATAAGGTCACGATTAAAAACAAGTATCCGTTGCCAAGAATCGATGACCTGTTTGACCAATTGAAGGGAACAAGATATTTTTCAAAGATAGATCTGCGAAGTGGGTACCATCAGTTAATGGTGAGAAAGGAAGACATACCAAAGACGACATTTCGAACTAGATATGGTCACTATGAGTTTTTGGTTATGTCATTTGGTTTAACAAACGCACCTGCAGCTTTTATGGATTTAATGAATAGAGTGTTTAAACCATTTCTGGATAAATTTGTAGTGGTATTCATAGACGACATTCTGGTTTACTCCAAAACTCAGGAAGAACACGTGGAACATTTGAGGGTGACACTGGAGGTGTTAAGGAAAGAGAAATTGTATGCAAAATTTTCAAAGTGCGAATTTTGGTTGGAACGTGTCCAATTCCTTGGGCATGTTATCGATAAGGACGGGATTTTGGTGGATCCAGCTAAAATGGAAGCTGTGATGAACTGGGATCAGCCGAAAACACCGTCAGAAGTGAGGAGTTTCCTAGGTTTGGCAGGTTATTACAGGCGTTTTATTCAAGATTTCTCCAGGATCGCCACTCCGTTGACGAATTTAACAAGGAAATCAGTGAAGTTCGTTTGGACGGAGAAGTGCGAAGAGAGTTTCCAAGAACTAAAGAAGAGACTAAGTTCGGCACCTGTGTTGTCTTTGCCAGATAATACAGGAAATTTTGTGGTGTATAGTGACGCATCACATAAAGGACTTGGTTGTGTGCTTATGCAGAATGGTAAGGTTATTGCATATGCATCGCGCCAACTAAAAGACTATGAGAAAAGGTATCCGACCCATGATTTGGAGTTAGCAGCCGTGGTGTTTTCTTTGAAAATCTGGAGGCACTATCTCTGTGGGGAGAAGTGTGAAATATATACAGACCATAAAAGTCTGAAGTATATTTTCACATAGAAGGATTTGAATATGCGGCAGAGGAGATGGATAGAATTGATCAAAGATTATGATTGTGAAATTCTATACTATCCGGGAAAGGCTAATGTGGTTGCCGACGCTTTAAGTAGAAAAGGTCGGGAGAAACTATTTTTATTAACTGCTCAGGAGAAGCTCGTAGCAGAAATGACTAAATTGGAGTTAGAGGTGAAGGGTCTGGCAGAGCCTAATGAAAAATTATTTCAGATGGAAACCCAACCAACTTTGGTGGAGAAAGTGAAGGAAGCGCAACTCCAGGATGAGGAGTGTCTTAGTATACAGAAAAGAGTGCTTGAGGGAGAAGAGCTTAAATACAAAATCGACACCGAAGGGTTCCTGAGATTTGAAGGCAGAATCTGGGTTCCGTCAGTGCTGGAGATCAGAGAAGAGATTTTGAACGAAGCTCATAGCTCAAGATTTTCGATACACCCGGGAAGTACAAAGATGTATCAGGATCTTCGCCAACATTTTTGGTGGCCAAACATGAAAAGAGAGGTTGCTGAGTGTGTTGCGAAGTGTCTCACTTGTTAGAGAGTCAAAGCAGAGCATCAACGACCAAGTGGTTTGTTACAGCCCTTGGAGATACCAGAATGGAAGTTGGAGCATATCACGATGGATTTTGTGGTAGGGCTTCCAACTACTCAAAAGGGTTATGACGCAATATGGGTTATAGTGGACAGATTGACGAAATCAGCGCATTTCTTGTCGATCAAAATCAGATTCACCCTGGATCAACTGGCTAAATTATACGTCAAGGAGATTATTTCGAGGCATGGTGTTCCAATATCAATTGTGTCAGACAGAGATTCACGTTTCACATCAAAATTCTGGAGGAGTCTGCAAGCTTGTTTGGGGACGCAGTTGAGAATGAGTACAGCTTACCATCCTCAAACCGATGGCCAGAGCGAAAGAACAATTCAAACTTTGGAGGATATGCTTCGGGCGTGCGTCATGGATTTTAAAGGTAACTGAGATGATCATTTACCTCTGGTCGAGTTTGCCTATAACAATAGTTATCACGCGAGTATTGGAATGCCGCCATATGAAGCTTTGTACGGAATAAAGTGCATAACTCCGTTATGTTGGGACGAGGTTGGTGAACGTCGCCTATTAGGACCCGAGCTGGTACAACAAACTGCTGAAATTGTCAAGGTGATAAGAGCCAGATTGTTAGCTGCTCAAGACAGGCAGAAGAAATATGCGGATCAACATCGTCAAAATCGTGAATTTGAAGTCGGGAGTTTTGTGTTTCTCAAAGTATCTCCCTGGAAAGGAAAAATCAGATTTGGTAAAAAGGGTAAACTCAGTCCGCGGTTTATTGGACCCTTCGAAGTGCTGAAACGAGTGGGTGAGGTAGTTTTACCTCCCGAGTTAGATCACATTCACAATGTTTTCCACGTATCGGTGTTACGACCGTATAAGCCTGATTATAAACATGTAATAAAATATGAACCAATACAGTTTGAGAAAGATTTATCCTATGAAGATATACATGTACAGATAGTAGACAGGAAAGAGCAGGTCCTCAGAAATAAAGTAATACCTTCTGTTAAGGTAATCTGGAGGAACCACAGTGCTAAAGAAGCTACGTGGGAACTCGAAGAGAAAATGATGCAGAGTTATCCTCAATTATTTGTTTAATCTTTGTATCGCGATTCTTGGGACAGAATCTTTGCAAGGAGGGGAGAATGTAACGAACGAATTTATTGCGTTGTGATTCTGGGGACATAATCCTTTTAAGGAGGGAAGGTTGTAACGAATGCGATTTTTGTGAATAAATAAAAATATTTATTGAGTTATATAAATATTTTTATTAATTTATTTATTGAGTAAAATATATAGTATATAAAGTTATGGTGAGGGAATTTATGTTAAATGTTATTCAATTGTGATTTGATGTGATTATTCTAATTTAATTTAATAATTAAATTAGATGATTAAACGATTTATTTGAATAAAGAATTTATTTGACTAGGGTAATTTATTTGGTGTTGTTGTAATTGGTTAAATAGAATTGTTAACTGATCTAGTAAGGTTTAATTGAATTTATTTAATAATAAGTTTAATCAAATTAAAAGTGTGACAATTAAAACTATATAATATAATGATTTATTAAAATAAATGGAAAGGGTTTTATTTCTGTTTAACAAACAGGGCCTTATGACCTTTGGTTGGAAAAAAATGGATTATTTTCTTTGGCTCAACCAAACAAAGCCTAGCCTTTGGAATTCCATTATTTTTACTTAGTTTGCCAAACAAGGCCTAACCTTTTATTTTCTTAAACTGATAAATTTAAAAGTACGTTAAAGGTTCATCAGGTTCATCAGTTTTAAAAAAAAAGAAGAAAATAAAACAGAGCTTGAGAGTTCAGAGAAAAGAGAGAGCAAAAGTAGAGAGAAATTGAGAAAAGAGCTTGTTTGTTTTACTCTTATACAATAGAAGGTATAATTCATTTTCCTCTTTGTTTTACTTTACTGTATATAGTTTTAGTTCCTGTATGTGAATTCAATTGCTAAAATACATGAATTATTTGATATATTTGTTGGTAAGCATGCATTAGTTGATTATATGGTGTTTATAAGCTAATTTGAAAGATTTAGTCCATGAAAGCATGTCTAGAATAAAATTTTGGGTTTTACAGAGTTTTATTTCATGTATGGCATATATGTATGAAAATTGATGTTTAATTTGGTTATTAACCGATAAATTGACATTTGATTATGATTATATAATGAAAAATGAAAAGAATGCAAGTGGAACGGATTAAAATGGTATAGAAACGAATTCGTGGTATATGATTTCACTAATATGTCAAGAATATGGAATAGAACATTGATTGTGATGTTTGAATCTTTAATTTGGTTATTTGAAGGTTCTAAGATGTTGAAATTATTCTGTAAATATTTAAGTTGTGTATTTGTTGAGGTCATAGCATTTGGGATTGGCTAAATGTGATTTAAGGTGTTGAGATTATGAAATTGGTTAGAAGCAGAGTCTGTTCGCGCTGCAGCATCTGAGTCTGTGTCGCAGCGCGGCCGCGCTGGTTTCCAGTGCAAAAGTAGCGCGACCGCGCCAGCAGCAGATCAGCCCCTTTATGTGTGCAGCGCGGCCGCGCTGGTTCCAAGGGTAAAAGTGGCGCGGCCGCGCCGGTATCAGAACAGACCCAATGATGAGTTTTTACATGCATAGCTTGGATGGTGATAAATTAGCTTATTCTAATGTATGTGGAGAATTGTAAAGCATATAGTGAGACTTAATAACATAATGTAGTTACTCATTTGATGATTATAAGCTGTGAATTGATAAGTTATAAAGATTTGTAACTCGATATCCGTAAGAATTGGAGATGTTAATTATATGCCATGTCTTATGTTATGTGATGGTATAGATTTCTGATTTGTGCTATGTGGTTAGTTAGAGAGTTCGGATCATGAGTTTAAGTTGGTATTTTGTACTAAAGTGGAAAGTGAAATTGTAGTCATAGTTGTAATGAACCAACTTACATTGTGATCCTAATGGAATGTAGGACGTTTGGTGAACATAAATTCAGACGTTGATTATAAATTCTATTGTACAACTTCATCGATGAATCAAATGCTTTAGTGACTAGCAAACCCTTATTGATTCAGCTAGTCCTTAGTTGATGAGCGTTCTAAAGACTTAGAATATTTTAATAATTGTTCCGAACCAAGTTCCTTTTGGTACGGATTCTGATACTAGACTGAGATGAACAACCCTAATATAGGGGATTAATTACGCGACAGCGTTAAAATGTTTGTGCACAATACATTGTACAAAGGGTTGATCCCCCTGAGTATAAGATGGATGGTCCATAGTCTATAAGACTGTTAAAGGTTGCGGTAGAAATACTTGATAACCGAGGACATAGTTCGAGGTCTTGTGACCCTCAGATACACTTTTAATCCTGAATCTATATTCAATTCTTGAGCTAAGCCTTCTATTGAGCTTTCAGATCTTGACTAGTTATTGATTGAATTCAGAAAAACTATTATACCTCGGTTGAAATCTATTTCGTTAATTATTCAATTGTTATCGTTATTATGCTTGTGGGCAATTGTTTGCTCACTCTTGCACTAAAACATTGCAGCTAAGACTGAGAAATCGGACGAGCCGCCCACGAGTAAAGGCAAGGGCAAGATGCCGAAGTAGCAAGAGACCTGTTATACATTTGATGTTTATTTGTAACAAGACTTATTTAATTTTCTGTTTTAATTCCGCATTGATGTAATAGAGGTTAGATAACCTGGGATTTGTTTATTTAAGAGATTTGGGATGTAACCCCTTTTTGTGGGAAGATGTTTCATTCAGTTTAATTATATTATCTTTATCATGGGTAGTTAGTCATGAATGTATGCTATAGTGAACACCAAATCTGTGGAGTTGAAGTACCCGGATTTAGGGGTGTCACAATCATCCCTTCCAATTAAATCATTATATTCCTATGTGAAATAATTTAGAACAAATTTAATACGAACAGATTCTCATAAGGGATACACACAACATATAGGTATATTCATATCCTATATACAAATCTTATTATTCAATCCTAGGAAGAATAATATAGACACATGTTATCATATTCAGATCTTAACCCTAGAATTTATCTTCCAATATCTTCTAGGTTATCAAATTAGCTACTGACAAAATAATTATATCATAAAACATAAAATATGATAAACAACTTACATATGATCAACAGTAATCAAAACGAGAGTAAATCAATTTAAACTAATCATTGGGTTCTATTGCAATCTTAAAAAAAATATAGTTCATAACATAGAAGAAGAACATCATCATTAAATCATATAGCATCCTCGACTTACAAAAATAAAAAGATAAGAGAAGTGAAATAAAACAGTGTAACAGCTCTCAATCCCTATGCTCAACCTCGAATCTTTGATCTTCTCCGCGTGTTCTTCTTCACGATCCTTCAAATTTTGGAAATCAATCTCCACTTTTCTGGTGTGGTAGTGGTATATGATGTGATGATCCCATGATATCAACCTAATTATGGATTTATATGATTAACTTTCTTAGCTTGGTAGACTTTGCAACTCATTAGAACTCAATATGGCAAGTGTCCCAAGTCAATTAGGAAAACAACACCAGCCAGCCAAGGAAAGTCAACGACCCTCGAAAGCCCCGAGCGCCGCAGCGCCCCTCAAGCGCGCCTCAGCACTCACCATCTACATTCCCATTGCCATGGCGCTCGTCTTCCACACCTAGGGGCTTGCCAACCTCCGCGCACGCTCGCGTGCACTTTGTCACTACCCGCGCCCATGCGCGCTGCCTGCTTCTATCTTTCCTGCATATGCGCGCTGCGTGCGCCTGCACCTATGCACACTTCGCTCCCTATTCCTGCCGATAGTTACCGATGGCTGCTGATGCCTGACGCACGCCAAGCCACATTGCTGCACCAAGTCTAAACCAAGAGCCAAATTACCGCTTACTACGACTAATAATGTATAACTTTTCATTCTCAATGTCATTCCAAGGTTGGCTCCATTTCCTACACCAAAAATAAACAAAACGCATAAAAAAGGAACAGAAAATACTCGAAGACTCAGATTTTCATCAAGCCAAAAGTACTCAATTCGTAGGTATAAAACTCACTCATCAAATATCCCTAAACTTAAATCTTTGTTTGTCCTCAAGCAAAACAGTAAAAAATAAAAACAACTCTAACTAGTAACTGACTTGAGCAATAAATTAACATGAATCTGAACCATGGCCTCAAAGTTTTCATTAAACAATAACTCAAGAAAAATTTCAAAAACATGTAATTCCTATAATTTTAACACAATCATCAATTTGACAACTATCCGTGGCCCTTTAAGTGCGTGTGTGCATCCAAATGTTTAACTAGTCATAAATTACATAGATCATATAATCAAACGCTTCATAAAAGATTTTTCAATATCAACTCTAGAAACTTTACTTTTCACATCAAACTCTGCTAATGAAGGCATCATACAACCTAGGGGATCAAACGGATATTTCAAAATACACATTAAGATCATTTAACTGTGTTCATTATTCCCCTTCCCAAGCATTCCATTACTAATTTTTTAATGAGTGCATTTTATACTCCATCTCACTTATATTTTAATCGAGTGTGTTTTATGCTCCATCTTGTTTCCTATATGTGTTTATGGGTGAATACGTTTTACGCTCCATCTCAACCCACCACATGATCCATTATAGCAACTCGGAAAGGTTCAAAATTTTAAATTTCCAAAATTTCCCCCAAACTTATATTAACACCCAAATTTCGCTTCGAATAATGCTAAAATAAGTTTCGATACTATCTCCCACAAGCATTTAACCATATAAACTTTCTAAGTCATAACTAACTAAATAGATGGATACGTGCTATTAAGTGCAAAAGGATCACAAACAGCGTAATACAACCTAATAAGTTAAAATATAAACTAAGCATGCTTCGCAATTTCACAAGAGTTAGAAATTAAACACAGTTTTTTATCATCAGCCATCATCAAATCCAATCAAATAATTGCTCAAGTTATACTAAAAATAAACTATTTAACATGGAAATCTAACACAATACATCAAATTTAAAATTTATTAAGTAACAAATAAACAAAATAAAAACACATCCCTAAACTTAAATTAAACATTGTCCTCAATGTATAAGATAGCAAAAAGTAGAGTAGAGGACTTCCCTTAGGGTATGTCAAACATCATCATCAGCGTCATCCTCGTCCGTTGAATCCAAAGTGTATTCGGGGAACAAGGGTGGGGCAGGGAACTGCACTGGATTAGGGCCCGAATTGAATCCATAATTTTCAAACATCTGTGCCAACGCCGAGTTGAAGTCCGTTGCATACTCCATAAAAGAATCTAGCCGCTGAGCCACTTGATTAATTCGACTTGTTTGACGACGCGATTCCTGATGAAGTCCATATACCTCCCCCTCAAGTGATCGGGACTGCCTAGATGTGGAACGCTACTGCGGTGGCGCGAATGGTTCTTCCGCAACAGTTGAACTGGCAGGAACAATGAAGCTGACACCCCTAGGATGAGAGATGCCGCCTTCCACACCTTGTAGCGGTTAATTGTGTTGTGGTCTATTAACGCCTTGGGTGGCTAAAGAACTTCATCGTCACTCCACGTGACCTTCGCCCGTTTGCATAACCCATAGATCAGGGACGAATGTGGTAATCCGCCAGATGTAGCGCCTCGAATGGTATGCATGATCGAATCTTGTATTACCTAGCCCACATCGATAGTCTTCCCCTGCACAATAACGTAGAGCAGCACGACCCTATCCTTAATCACATCACTTACATATGTCGTTGGCATCAACTTTGTAAAGATAAAGTTATACCAAGCTTTATTGTATCTGCTCAATTCCTTGTTTGGAAAAGTTATAGCTTTATGCTCATTGGCCTTCCAATCTGCACCCGGTTTACACAAGTATTTTATCACTTGATCCATGTCGAGGTAATTGTCGACATATTCCGTATACTCGTCGTCATCCGACATATCCGCCAGTTGATAGTAAGAATTAATACTTGCCTTGTCGTATGGAACTGACCCTGAACTTGGACAACATAGCCGTGTGCCTCCTTTGCATTGGCGTAGAATTCTTTTACGATAAAAATCACAGCAACCTCCGGCTGTTTAGTGAACTTTAGCCATCCCTTTTCAGTAATCATGGTGGCCATCTGTCCTGTGAGGGTGTTATAAGGTTTAAGGTCGCGTTCTGGAATTAAAGTCTTACCTTCCATTACAATGTGAAACCTTTCGGAAGCCTCTTCATTCACAAACCTCTTTTCGTTATAGGATTTGGACGATTTTAACCTCTCACCCCTTTGACGTTTAGAAGACATGATGGAGAAAGTATGCACAACAGGTCAACAAAGAGTCACAGAACCACATCCGACTAAAAACACAAGCTAACCAATAATAATTCTCACCACTCAAGCAATCTATCAAACAACTAATATGCAAAACCCAATTTTTCGACAATTCTAGCCCTACTTCCAAGAACCACCAAAAATTCAACATGCTACAGATGTAATCTTCACCAAATTAATATAATATTTGACGCCACAAGTAAACTAATCCAATTTTAAGTGAAACTTAATATTACCTTACTTGGAGATGAAAAACAATTGCTTTAGGTGTTGTTGATGATGAAACCTTGTTGTTTGATTGAGAATGATGCCCATTGATACAAGTGAAGATGGAAGTGTATATGTATTGGTGATTTAAAGATTTAGCAGGATTAGGGTTTGTTGGAGTTGGAATTGAAGAGTGAACTTTAGTGCTTAAGATAGAGTAGGAATATGATTGTGTCTCAATTATGCCCATTGGTGCTTTATATGTTCTGGTTCTGATCGCAGCATTGTGGCTCTCTAAATGGGCCCCTAAGCGCTTGGTTTGCATAAACCTTAGTGAAGTCCAACACTGCAGGCGCTTGATGGTCATAAACTTGGGATGGGTCAGTGCCTCGGTGCACGCTAATCAGAATCCTTGGTCCTTGTTGGCACCTCGAAGTTTGAGATTGGTGCCTTGGCACTCGGTAGTCAGTGATCTCGCCCTCGCGTGCCTCAACGCTCATTGTCTGCGCCTAGGCACTTGTCGAGTGTAAGGCCTTCGCGTGCACACCCTTGCTGGCTTTGCTGCTGATGCGCCTTAAGGCGCTAACTTGCTACCAAAAACTTGTTGTCTGATTTAGGTATTGACAATTTACGTGCAAGTATACACGATCAACAATAAATAGTGATAAATAGAGTGTCAGTCTCACGAGGAATTATACCAATAATAATCAAGTACTAATTTTATATCAATTCAATTTTATTTAAACAAATGATGTAAGAGTGTGAATTATTAAATTAAAATTAAAACTAAACGAATGAACAAAGATTGATATCAGATTTAAAAGATGAGATTACAATTTCCCACCTTACCTCGTCTAAATCACTTTAATCTCTCTTTCAACCATAACAAATTGTTAATGAAAAATTAAAAGTTATTTATAAAACATCTTCCGATAGTTAGATAAAATTGTCCCTTCTAATTAAATCACATATTCCCATGTGAAATAATTTAGAACAAATTCAATATGAACATATTCTCACAAGGGATACATGCGGCATATAGGTATATTCTTATCCTATATACAAATTTTATTATTCAATCCTATGAAGAATAATATAGTCACATGTTATCATGTTCAGATCTTAACCCTAGAATTTATCTTCCAATATCATCTAGGTTATCAAATTAACTATTGGCCAAACAATTATATCATGTAACATAAAATATGATAAACAACTTGCATATAATCAACAATAATCAAAACGAGAGTAAATCAATTTAAACTAATCATTAGGTTCTATTGCAATCTTAACAAAAAATTTAGTTCATAACGTAGAAGAAGAACATCATCATTAAATCATATAGTATCCTCGAATTACAAAAATAAAAGGATAAAAGAAGAGAAATAAAACTGTGTAACATCTCTCAATTCGTACGCTCAGCCTCGAATCTTTTGCTCTTCTTCGCGTGTTGTCCTTCATGATCCTACGAATTCTGGAAATCAATCTCCAGTTTTTTGATATGATAGTGGTATATGATGTGATGATCCCATGATATCAGTCTGATTGTGGATTTATAGGATTAACCTTCTTAGCTTGGTAGACTTTACAACTCATTAGAACTCAATATGACAAGTGTCCCAAGTACAATTAAGTAAACAACACCGGTCAGCCTAGGAAAGTCAGTGACCCCCGACAACCCTGAACGTCGCAGCGCTCATTAAGCGCATCTCAACGCTCACCATCTGCGTTCCAAGCGTCGCGATGCTCGTCTTCCGTGCCGAGGCACTTGCCAACCTCCGCGCGCACGCGGGTGCAATTTTCCACTGCCCACGCCCATGCGCGCTGCCTGCTTCTGTCTTGCCTGCCTATGCGCGCTGTGCGCGCCTACGCCTATGCGCACTAAGCTCCTGATTCGTGCTGATAGTTGTTGATGGTTGTCGATGCCTGTCGCATGCCAAACCATATTGCTGCACTATGTCTACACCAAGAGCCAAATTGCCGCTTACTACGACTGATAATACCTAACTTTTAATTCCCAACACCATTCCAAGCTCTACTCCATTTCCTACACCAAAAACAAACAAAACGCATAAAAAGAAACATAAAATAACCAAAGACTCTATTAGTACTCAATTTGTAGGTATAAAACCCACTCATCAGTAAACACCACATTATTCCTTAGGAAACACAAAGATAAAACTCTATTAGTACAAATTTATGTAGATGACATTATTTTTAGTTCTACTAACGAAAAATGGTATAAGAGATTTGCCAAGCTGTTGCATAGCAAGTTTGAGATGAGCATGATGGGTGAGCTGAAATTCTTCCTTGTATTGCAAGTGAAGCAGACTGATGAGAGAATCTTCATCAACCAAGTCAAGTATAATAAAGAATTACTCAAAAAATATGACATAGAAGCAGCCACTCCCATGAAGACTCCAATGGCCTCTGCAAGTAAGCTTGAGAAGGATGAAAATGGTAAAAGTATTGATATAACTCAATATAAAGGTGTAATAGAATCTTTCCTATATTTAATTGTTTGTAGGCCAGATATTATTTTGCATTTAAGCTAGGTTTGAGGCTAACCCTAAGGAATCTCATTTAATTATTGTAAAAAGGATTTTCAGATATCTCAAGGGCACTCCATATTTGGGATTGTGGTATCCCAAGGAGTCTCCCTTTGATCTAATAGGGTATTCAGATGTAGATTTTGCAGGATGTATGATTAACAGGAAAAACACTAGTGGTACATGCCAAATGCTAGGGAATAAGCTTGTCTCATGGTTCAACAAGAAACAAAATTCAGTGTCTACTTTAACTGCAGAAGCTGAGTACATTATTGCTGGTAGTTGCTGTGCTCAAATTTTATGGATGAAGAATCAGCTGGCTGACTATGGATTTGAGTTTAAATTTATTTCTATATTTTGTGATAATACTAGTGTTATAGGTATAACATAATCCTATCATGCATTCTAGTACTAAGCATATAGACATCATATACCATTTTATTGATCATGTTCAAAATGGGAATATACCATTGCATTTTATCTTAACTGAAAATCAACTTGTTAATGTTTTTACTAAACCCTTAGATGAATCCAGATTTAATAAGCTAATTAGTGAGTTAGGAATAATAAATTTGGACCCTTAGAATTATGCCTTGGAAGCTATTAACTTTGCAGGAAGAGATCGTAGAACAATCAAGGATAAGCAGAGTTCCTAGAGTGCTTCGCTGAACAAAAAGGTTCGTAGAGTGGTTCGTAGAATGAAGGAGCTCGTGAAGTGGATCGTTGAGCAGAGAGGTATCGTAGAGTTAAAAGGCTTTGTAAAAGCTTAATCTACGTTATCTATCAGGTCATAGAGCTAAAAGACAGTAAATAAAGCACGAAGACGTTAACTCCAAGAAGGCGAGTAAGAAGAAAAAGTTACTGCGCTATAGCTATAAACTGTAGTTATGACGCGACGTGTAACTAATAAAAGCTCGAAACGTGCCCCACTCAGCCAAATTAGAGGGAAGTAACTTAAAAAATCTTCAAATTTTCATCTGACCTTTACTATTTATTTTGCAATCTAAGATCTCATCTTTCAAATTCTCTCTCTAACTTTCGAGCCCTAGCTTTTCAAAATCTTGTAAACTCAGACACTTTTTGTTCCGTTTCAGTTCAAATCTACACGAAGGAAGATAGCAAACTACCAAGAAATCTCAGGAAACGAGTTGTGCTTCGAAAAGTTTGAAGCAGTTCAGAGTTGTTCTAGTGTTGATGCAAAAGGCTGGATTCTATAAGGCTCTAAACACCAGCACAACAATCTACACCAGATTTGTAAAGGAGTTTTATCTGAACAATGCTTATGCTGATGACGTTCTCACCACCAAAATCAAGGGCACCACTCTTTAGGTGGAAGTGATGGAGATGAACTATCACTTGGGTTCATGAATGAGGGTATCACATCCTTTGAAGACATTGATATGAAGTCTGGGTTAGAGCTGATGGGTTATAAAAAGAACCCACAGCTTAAGAGAATGAAGAAGGAATTCCCTTTAAACTATGAGTTCATTGTCGACATACTTAGGAAGTGTATTCTTTACAAGGACTCCGCCCATGACTCTGTAAGTGAGCTCCAGTTGAAGATAATGACTGCTATCGTGATGAAGAAGCAGATCAACTTCGGAGCCATACTGAACAAGAGGATGAAGAAGCTTATTAGAAACCAGGAGGGAGAAGTCCTCAATGTTAACAAAAGGATAACAATGAAGCTCTTTGATAACTAGAAGAAGAATCCAGTTGAGATCCTCCGATCCAAGCAGTTAGAGAGTAGTAAGAAGACCCTCAGTGAGGTGCAGAAGCCCGTAACGACGAAATTGAAGAGAAAGATCGCTGCAATATAGGAAGAATGTTCTCAGGGCTTAGCAGCCCCACTAGTTCCTGAGTCACTGATATCAACTACCTAAAAACTCCTCAAAAGAAAGTGAAGCAGACTAAGGCTGGTGAGTTAAGGGGGAGGGTATGAGCTAGTGAGAATCAATTTTTTGATTCAAATAACACAGAGGAGGTTCTTAGGGACTCTCAGTACAAGCCAAAAGCTTCTAAGACAAGGGAAAAGGATAAGCCAGTGTCACTCTCTCAGCTAGCCAAGTAGAATGGATGGAAAGGCAAGTGCTTAAGGAAGTCTATAACCAAACCTCTTCCCAAGTCCATCAGAGAACAAGCTGAGGAGTTCGTTGAATAAATCAATTGCAGAGGCACTGGAGTGAGGGCTAAGATGGCCGTAGAGCCTGAGCCAATAGAAGTTTATAAGATAACTGAGATGGCTGTTGAGCCCGAGCCAACTATTGGTGATGAGATGGTTGTGATGGTTGCTATGCCGAAGCCACTAGAAGATGTTGAGGAGACGACTATGAAGGTGTCTATGCCTAAGCCAAAGAAGAAGAAGAAAAAGCTAACAAAGATGGTAGAGAAGAAGGGTCAAAAAAGAGAGAAGAAGAAAAATAAAAAGAAAACCCCAGAAGTAGCCCAATCACCTCAAGCTATTTCTGAGGGGGAGGCAGAGGAACATCAACCCAACTCTTCTAATAATTCCCTTGTGCTCACAAAGATCATTGAACCTGTTGTTAAGGACATCGAAAAAGAAGCAAGTTCTCCTGTTATCAAGCCTAAAGATCCATCTTCTAAGGGGGAGCAACCAAAATCATCTCAAAGACCCCCCTCAAAATCTATAGGGACAGAGGCAGGGCTAATGCGCATAGTGTTGATAGGTAAGGAGAATCCAGAAGCCTCTCACAGACTCCCTTCCAAGTTTATAGGAATAGGGGCAGGGCAAGCAGATGCGCGTTGTGTGCATGGGTGAAGAACTCTACGACTACTACTCAAACTTAGAGATCGACAAAAGGACCACTATCTTTGATCCCGATGGTGACCAACTGCTCTATTTCTTGCATATAATGCTTTTAGCGAGAGCAGTAACGTATCGAGATAGGAGCTTTATCAGATGGAACTATTCCAGATTTTCAAATATTAAGCTCGTGGCTCAGAATTTTTCTGAGAGTTCTTCGCTTCGCCTCTAAGACTATCCGCAATGATGAGTTTTCTTCTTCAGGTACATACAATAAATTAACTTCATACCTGATTCTTTATTCATTCTTCTTCTCAATCTATTCCTTGCTATAAAGAAGTCGTAGAATCCCACATTATGATTTTTGAGCAATCTTCTAGTCCAAGTTGTCAATCCCCGATCGTGGAATTCCAAAACCACACGATCGTTGTATATGATACTAACTCCCCGGTCATAGAGTACTAACACCCTATGATCGATGCACAAATTACTAACTCGTCGATCGTAGA
This sequence comes from Aralia elata, assembly GCA_034770075.1. Lineage (NCBI taxonomy): Eukaryota > Viridiplantae > Streptophyta > Magnoliopsida > Apiales > Araliaceae > Aralia > Aralia elata. The sequence continues at coordinate 161,879 of JAVJAP010000068.1, forward strand.
GTCCCAAAATCCTGCGATTGATGTACATAATACTTCATATCCTACACATATTTCTTGTACACATAACTCCCCTGTACAAATATATTCTAACTCCCCATCTCCTATATCTTCTCCAATCATAGATATACCTTCCTCATCATATACCTTTACTAATATACCTTCCTCCTCAAACCCTCAAAGTTTCGATCTTACCCTTGCTCTTTCATCATTCAATCGGAGTAATAAGGATGGTGCTGAAGCCCTCATGGAGTAAATTCTAGAAAGAGTCTCAGTAGTGCCGTTAAAAGCCCAAATGGAAAGAATGTTGGACATAATTATTAATGAATATGTAGAAGGTATTCAAGAAACGGGCACTGGGATTCAAAAGGGCTTAGCTCATATTGTTGAGACTACCTCTAAAGTTCTAGGTGAAATGTCTCAGGAGTTCGGTAAAAGATTCAAAGATATGGTTAAAACTGTATCTGACAATCTCAATAAAAGGGACGAGATATTCTTTAAACAAATTGTTGATCATAAAGCTCTTGTTCTCTCTCTTCAGAACACAAATGCAGAATCAATAAAAATTCTCTATGAAAAGGTATTCTCCCTAAGCTCCTCCCTATCTGACATAAAAGGTATGGTAATGCAGTCACTAGAGCGAACAAACAATGTTATGGCCCTTGTTCATCATCAACGAGAACAAGTTGATGCCAGACAGCAAGAGAACAAAGATGACATTGCCATGTCTAGAATCCAAATGCAGGAGCTTGTTAATGCTGTCAGGAAACTCTTAGAAGAAGTAAATACCTTACGTCAAGAAAGGGATGCTGACAAAAAGGGGAAGAAAGTAAGGGATAAGAGGCGTACTTAACCGCAGTCATCAATTCAACCTCCTCCATCCTCTAGAACACCTCAAGCACTCCCTCTAGGTCATGCCTATTCCTCATTTTCAAGGCCTGAATCATTGAGTACAGTGCTCCCGTGCGGGTGACCCCATGTTTATCAATAAAAATCTTCAAGGGATGCACATTGAAGGGGAATAAATATTTGACATGCCTGATCTTGGCGAAAGCGATTCAATGGAGGAAATTCAGATAAGAGATGTTGAATCTATAGAAAGATACAGAAGGCTAGTTGAAGCTGAGAAGAGAGATCCTCCCAAGAGCAAGAGGGGGAGAAGATAGGTAAATAAAGAGGTATATAGTATAAATCATTCATTGTAAATTTTCTTTGTAAATTTCAATATTCTGTACAATTATTTGAATAAATCAATAAATTCATTCTTTTGCTCTAACAATGCAGTTGCTCACTGTATCTTAAGTCATGTTTACTTTTAAAGTATATCGCATCATAGAATTGATGAATGCTCTGAAACTACTGGTTTTGTCATCATCAAATAGGGAGAGATTGTTAGGAATTACATATTTGATTTGATGATGATAAGATAATATTAATATATATTTGTGCCAGTAGCTTTTGTAAAGTCCTTACTGAGAATATGATGTACAATGACTTAGAATAGAAGATCAAACTTGTTAGGTTAATCTAGTAAGTTGAACAAATGTATAAATGATAGGACTGAATCGATCGTATAATCAGATTGAACAATCGTAAAGCTACTCTGATAAATCGTAAAGTCTATTGAAGAACGCAGAGTTAGCAAAGCTATCGTAGAGCATTTAGAGAAAGATCGTAGAGTCTGCCGAGAATTTGTAAAGCTAAATCAAGATCGCAGAGTCTGCAGAAAAATTATATAGATCACTCTTAGATTGTAAAGTGAAGCCAAGATCGCAAAATCTGCTCAAAGATTGTAGAGCAGCTCATAGAGTGTCTCTCAATTCGTAGAACAAGTCGATCGTAGAGCAAAGAACGTTGAGTGAATCAAGCCAAAAACTCTACGACCTCTATGAAACTCTACTATTAGATAAAGTCGTAGAGCATGTCAGGTCTGACATGGGACTGACATTAAGGAGCCTTGCAGAGTGAAGAACCCGAATGTTTGTCGATCATCCTAAGTTCAAATTGAAGATCAGGTCGAGTTGTGTCTAACAGCTAGTTTGGTGATGTGACATCACCCATGTGGTAGGTACTGCGGCAGTTAGAAGTGACCTATCAGAGCTGAAAGTAAGCTGACACATCCTCCTTGAAAGTTAACATCAAAGATCTTCTAGGATTAGAGCATTAAATGCACAATGACAACTTTCCAATGGAAAAATCTCGAGGCTGTCTATAAAAGGGCATGAAAATTCAATCAAATAGTACGAATCACGAACATCAAGCTGAACCTCTGCCCAAGTCTCAAGAAAGTTCAACTCTACAAATTCAAGAATAACTTGTCCTGCTACTAAGTCCTTCATGTTGGGTTTGTATGTAACGCGAGCATGCAATCAAATTACATAAATATAGCGGAAGCGCGACAAAACGGATTTTAAAATTTTTATACAAACCATCACCATGATCGTTCTTTATGCACAATTATTAATTAAACGAAAGAGATGAAGAATAAGAATTATACCCTTGTCGAATTATAGCTTCCTCAGGTACAAGTTCAACTCCAATTCCTTTGTGTTCTCCTTGAATTCAACGGTGTGATTCTTTCCTTTGATCAATGTTAGCCACCCAAGTGTTTGGCCTCTAGAGGTGATCCACCAAGGAAGAACAAATATTCAAGAAGTTGGGTGTTTGGCAAAACCCTAGTTTCTATCTCTATAGAAATTGTAAATACTCTCCACAATCTAATGTAAGAGTCTGTAACCCTAATCTATGATAAGACTTCTCTTATTTATAGATGTAGGAAAACCCCTTCCCTAAACTATTTAGGATTAGGGTTTCTATTTTAATTAAACTCCTTTAATTATATTCCTAATCCAATTAGGAATTAATGAGAGAGAGAGTACTTCTATTAATTAATTCTCAATCCCTATTAGGAATTAAATAATAGTTATATTAATTAATTCCCAATCCCTATTAGGAATTAAATAATAGTAATATTAATTAATTTCCAATCCCTATTAGGAATTAAATAATAGTAATAGTAATAATAATAAGACTCCTCTTATTAATTTATATTTAATATTTCCAAAATATTAAATAATAAATATTAAGCTATTTAATTTATTCTATCTCCATAGATTAAATTAAATACACTTAACTTATTATTACAATTATGCCATTTACTTCTTAAATAAATATTTTCCTTTTGCGGTATGACCCTTTAGGTTCTCCATATTAAACCGGTTGTGAATAAATCAATTAGAACAATTCTAATCTTATTTAAATAAATAAATTAAACTATTTAATTCATTTAAATAAATAATATTTATTCTACAATAAGGGTAAGCCCCCTTAGCGATCAACGACTTTCCAGATAATATAGATTTCAACATTAATCACAAAAGAACCTTTGATTAAATAGTTACCGTACAATTCAATCCTTCTACCATACAATGTCCCAATTAAATATAAGACATGGAATTTCTGTCAAGTCTTATTTTATTTAATTATATGTATTTCGATTCCCAAATGCACAACTCTAAATAATGCAAATTAGAAACTCCTTTCTAATTTCATTCTGCCTTGGCCAAGGACTACTGAGTTATCATTTATCGAATCACATAGGACATTCACATCTTTTACTAGACGTGGTAGATTCTTTGTTGATCAGTCACCTATCTCCATGTACAACTTATTATACCCAATCATACCCTTTGATATACCCTAAAGGTCTTAAGGAACATGTCAAAGTATAACTTATCATACACAATATACTATGATGATCTCAAGTCTAAGGATCACTTGTACTACTATCACTAGAGGAATTCCTATTGACAGCCGAGTAAAACTCCATTAGGTATTCCTTAGCGAGTCACGTTCAGTGAACTTATTCTCCAATAAGCACCTACATACTTGCTTTAGTGTCTCCACACAAATGATTATAAGATCAATCATCCTCTTCATAAGAGCAAGCAACGTATGTACTAATCTATCCGGATTCACTAATCCCCAATTTAGTAATCCAACGATTAGGAACAATTTTAGTTTGTGAGCTATCTTGAATTTAGATCTCATTAGCATGATCACCATCATGATTCTAAAAGCATTGCTCAAAACTATGGGTTTATCACATTTAATATAACAGCACCATGTAGATAATATAAAATGCCTTTTAAGAAAATCAATTCTTTTATTAATAAATGAATAAGATTACAAAGTTTATGCTACATCATATCAAATATGATTGGCTTGTGTGCATACTACTTTCAATCTCCCACTTGCACTAAAGCCAATCGCCATGGTATCTAATACCCATCTTCTCTAAGTGACGATCAAACTGCTGTTGTGTTAAAGCTTTAGTAAATGGATCTGCAATGTTGTCTTGAGAGTCCACACGCTCAAGGGCGACATCTCCTCTTTCAATGATCTCTCTAATCAAATGAAACTGACGCAACACATGTTTGGATTTCTGATGAGACCTGGGTTCCTTAGCCTGTGCAACAGCTCCGTTGTTGTCACAGAATAAAGGTACGGCTCCTCTAATGCTAGGAACCACTCCAAGTTCAGTTATAAACTTCTTCATCCAAACAGCTTCCTTTGCAGCTTCACTTGCAGCTATGTACTCTGCCTCTGTCACTGAATCAGCAACCGTTTGCTGCTTGGAACTCTTCCAACTCACTGCGCCACCGTTTAAGGTAAACATATACCCTGAAACGGATTTATAGTCATCTTGGTCCGTTTGAAAACTTGAGTCTGTATAGCCCTCTAGTTTTAATTCAGACCCACCGTAAACAAGAAATACATCCTTAGTTCTTCTCAAGTACTTTAGGATGTTTTTTACTGCCTTCCAGTGCTCTTCTCCTGGATTCGACTGATATCTACTTGTTACACTAAGTGCATGAGCGACATCTGGTCTAGTACATATCATACCGCACATGATAGATCCTATTGCTGAAGCATAAGGAATCTTACTCATTCGGTTTCTCTCCTCAGGTGTCTTTGGGGCCTGTTTCTTGGAGAGATGTATTCCATGACTCATCGGCATGAGACCTCTCTTGGAATCTTCCATGCTAAACCTCTTTAGCATCGAGTCAATGTACTTTCCTTGGGTCAAGCCATGCATCCTTTTAGATCTATCTCTATAGATCTTTATCCCCAAAATATAGGATGCCTCACCCAAGTCCTTCATGGAGAAGTGTTTAGATAACCAAATTTTGATCGACTGTAGCATAGGAACATCATTCCCTATCAGTAATATGTCATCAACATATAATACAAGGAATGAAACAACGCTCCCACTAACCTTCTTGTACACACATGGTTCATCCTCATTTTTGATAAAATAAAACCTTTTGATTATCTCATCAAAACGGATGTTCCATCTTCGAGAAGCTTGCTTCAATCCATAAATGGATCTTTGTAGCTTACAGACTTGGTTTGTTCTAACCGTTGAAACAAAACCCTCTAGCTGTATCATATATACATTCTCTTCAAGCTCTCCATTGAGGAAGGCCGTTTTCACGTCCATTTGCCAGATTTCGTAGTCATAATAAGCTGCAACTGCAAGCAAAATCTGAATGGACTTGAGCATAGCTACTGGTGAGAAGGTTTCATCATAGTCAACTCCTTGTCTTTGTTTGAAACCTTTTGCAACTAGTCGGGCCTTATAGGTCTCTACCTTGCCGTCCGCTCCAGTCTTTCTCTTAAAGACCCATTTACACCCAATAGGCTTAATGCCCTCAGGTGGTGAAACCAAAGTCCATACTTGGTTTTCATACATGGAGTCCATCTCGGATTTCATGGCTGCTTGCCATTTATCTAAGTCTTTACTACTCATAGCCTGTTCGTAAGTCAATGGATCATCATCATCTATGATGCGTACCTCATCATCATCATCATCTATGATGAATCCATACCTATCAGGTATCTTCGGTACTCTTTCAGATTTACGAATAGGTTGTGGTACAGTAGGTTCTTCTACTTGGTCAGGTACCTGACTTTGATCCGGAGTATTTTGTGGTTCTTGAACTTCTTCAAGATATATCTTACTCCCACTGACCCTTTCGAGGATAAACTCCTTTTCCAAGAAGGCGGCGTGTTTTGCTACAAACACCTTTTGATCAGTTGGATGATAGAAATAATATCCTAAACTTTCTTTAGGATATCCCACAAATCTACACTTGTCGGATCTAGTCTTCAGCTTATCGTGCTCAAACCTTTTGACATAAGCTGGATAACCCCAAGTCTTAACATGCTTAAGACTAGGTTTCCTCCCTGTCCATATCTCATATGGGGTCTTTGGGACGGATTTGGTAGGTACCTTGTTAAGTAGGTATGCAGCCGATTCTAGGGCATAACCCCAGAAGGATACTGGAAGGTCGGTAAAACTCATCATGGAACGAACCATGTCCAACAATGTTCGATTTCTCCTTTCAGATACACCATTCAACTGTGGCGTCCCTGGTGGAGTCCATTGTGAGATTATACCATTTTCTTTGAGGCAATTGAGAAACTCATTGGTCATGTATTCCCCTCCTCGATCCGATCGAAGAATCTTAATACTCTTACCAGTTTGTTTCTCTACTTCACTTCTGAATTCTTTGAACTTTTCAAACGATTCAGATTTGTATTTCATTAAATACACATATCCAAATCTAGAATGATCATCAGTGAAAGTAATAAAATAAGAATACCCTCCTCGTGCATTCATTGTCATAGGTCCACAAACGTCTGTGTGTACCAACGTTAACAACTCTGTAACTCTTTCTCCTTTTCCACTAAAAGGAGATTTAGTCATCTTACCCATGAGACAAGATTCACAAGTTGGATATGATTCGTAATCAGATAGCTCTAAAAGCCCATCTTTATGCAACTTGGATAATCTTGTTTCATTGATATGACCGAGTCTACAGTGCCACATAAAGGTATAATTAACATCATCTCTTTTTCTTTTCTTAGTTTGTTCAATTTGAAGTATATTTTCATGCAAGTCAAGTATGTAAAGTCCATTTAGTAAATTGCCAACACCATATAAAACATTTTTATTATAAATAGAACAACTGTTGTTCTTTATTATAATATCAAAACCATCCATATCCAATACAGAAATTGAAATAATGTTTCTAATGAGTGTTGGAACATAATAACAATTATTTAAACTAATGAACTTGCCCGAAGGCAGTGCTAAACAATAAGTCCCTACAGCCAATGCAGCAACCTTTGCTCCATTTCTCACTCGTAGGACGACTTCATCCTTGTTCAGCTTCCTACTTCTGCTTAGTCCCTGCATATTATTACATATGTGAGAACTACAGCCGGTATCCAATACCCAAGTAGAATTTTGACTTTCAGAAAAATTAATTTCAATCATGAACAAACCTAGATCGGAAGTCGAAGCTTCTCCAAGCTTCTTTTGGCCCGCAAAATACTCCTTGCAATTCCTCTTCCAATGTCCCGGCTTGTTACAATGGTAGCAAATTCCTTTGCTATCTGGATCAGGTTTCTTATTATCCTTTTTCTTCGCCTTGCCCTTAGCCTTCTTGTTTTTCTTCTTTTGAGAAGATACCTTGGGCCTCTTCCTTTTCTTAGAAGAATCATCCACTAGTAAGACTTGATTCTTGTTGGATAAGAAGTGACCTTCAGCAGTTTTCAGCATGTTAAGTAACTCAGGCAAGCTGACGTCCAACTTATTCATGTGAAAATTCACAACAAATTGTGAGAAGGTCTCCGGGAGTGACTGCAAGATCAAATCTTGACTTAACTCCCCATCCATCACGAACCCAAGCTGTCCAAGTTGTTCAATCAGATTGATCATCTTGAGGACATGAGTCTCAACAGCAGTGCCCTCGGTCATACGAGATCGGAAGAGCTCCTTAGATATCTGATATCTAGCAGTCCTACTTTGCTCACCATACAACTCTTTGAGGTGCAGCAATATAGTATGAGCATCCATAGTTTCATGCTGACGCTGAAGCTCGTTGCTCATGGATGCGAGCATGATGCATTGAGCCAAGATTGCATCGAGCCAAGATTGCATCATCTTGTCACTTTCTGAAAGTAGCAATCTCTTCCTCAGAGGCTGTTTCTGTAACATTTGCAGGGACTGGCGAATTTAGGACATAAGAAATCTTTTCAGCAGTGAGAACAATTCTCAGATTCCTTAACCAGTCCGTGTAATTCGGTCCGGTTAGTTTGTTAGCATCAAGTATGCTACGCAGTGATAGTGAGTTTGACATTTTTAAATTTTGCATGTGAAATAGACAACATTTTAGCATACATTCAATTTATTAATCATCAAAATAAATTAGGTCTTTATTTAAATTGGTATCTCCCACTATTTTTATCAAACTATATTACCCTCATTATATAGTTCGGCAAATCTAATTAAGGATCTGCTAGTGAGATTAAGGATCCCATTTCAAATGTATATAGCCTTGTGTGTGCACAACAAACTATATATAAATAAATAGGTAGACAACTATTGTCAATTACATCATCATGTAACTCCTTGTATTTTGCCTCTTAGATTATAATGGTCAAGTGTGTGCACATCCGAACTAAAATAATCTAAGTTAAGTCCAGCCTAGCACTTTCATATATGTGAAGAGAAAAAGACCGCCTTTGTGTGTGCACAACAAAGCAGTAATGTGTAATTCCTTAATAAGCATCAAATGTGATAAAACAACATCTTAAATATTTAATACTCGCCTTGTGTGTGCACAACAAACTCATATTAAATATTTAATACTCTATCGTTTTACCATGCTAGAAGGCGACGTTCGATATTCCAAATATCTTTGAACGCTTAGGACTTAATATATTACTTTAAGGGGTTTGTTATTATTAGTCTCATCTTGTTAAGCGCGCATGCACATATATATATATATATATATATATATATATATATATATATATATATATATATATATAAAATACGCGTCATATTATTTAACATGCGAAGCATGTTGGATAATATATAATATATATATAGTAAGCATGCACATATAGAATACTATATTCTACCCGGATTGATTATGGACTTTTATTCTAGTTTGGTTCACTAGAGCCACCAAGTGAACCAAAAGGTCAAACCTAGGGTGCAAGAATTGAATTTAAATATAACTATTACATTTAAACCCGGGCTCCATTACAAACGGGTCTTCAAGCGCTCCTTGCTCCTTGGTCTCCAATTCTTCAAAATTTAATTCTAACTAATCCTATTACAAAAACTATTTACATTAAATAGAAACCTTGATCAGCAGTCAAGGGGAAGTACATAGGAGGGAGATAGAATTTACATTAAGAAAAAATTAGAGAAGACGAGGTACGCAGACCCCATTTATAAAAACACATACATTCAAGGATCCTCTAAAATAATTCCAATTACACATTGGTTAATAGTCCATAAACAATCCCTATTTATTATCATACATATCTCTATATGTATCAATAAATAACATTCATCTCATGAATAATAAAATCATTCTATATATATACGAGTATCATTTAATGGGCAAATTTTAAGTTGCATGAAATCCAATTTCAAGATTAAAATAAATTCTTTATTTTAATTATAAAATTATTAAGAATATTATATATATATATATATATGTAACATACGGATCATATATATATATATATATATATATATATATATATATAAAATAGAGATCATATATATATATATATAATATAATCCTGTTACACCCATTTAATTAAATCAAGTGAGTTCGTTTTTCATAAAATAATAATTTTATACAACTAATTATGCCCAATAAATTATTCTAAATACATACCCATATATATTTAGAATCAAAACAATTAATAATTCGCATAAAGATTGGCTCTTGATACCACTGTTAGGTTTGTATGTAACGCGAGCATGCAATCAAATTACATAAATATAGCGGAAGCGCGACAAAACGGATTTTAAAATTTTTATACAAACCATCACCATGATCGTTCTTTATGCACAATTATTAATTAAACGAAAGAGATGAAGAATAAGAATTATACCCTTATCGAATTCTAGCTTCCTCAGGTACAAGTTCAACTCCAATTCCTTTGCGTTCTCCTTGAATTCAACGGTGTGATTCTTTCCTTTGATCAATGTTAGCCACCCAAGTGTTTGGCCTCTAGAGGTGATCCACCAAGGAAGAACAAATATTCAAGAAGTTAGGTGTTTGGCAAACCCTAGTTTCTATCTCTATAGAAATTGTAAATACTCTCCACAATCTAATGTAAGAGTGTGTAACCCTAATCTATGATAAGACTTCTCTTATTTATAGATGTAGGAAAACCCCTTCCCTAAACTATTTAGGATTAGGGTTTCTATTTTAATTAAACTCCTTTAATTATATTCCTAATCCAATTAGGAATTAATGAGAGAGAGAGAGTACTTCTATTAATTAATTCTCAATCCCTATTAGGAATTAAATAATAGTTATATTAATTAATTCCCAATCCCTATTAGGAATTAAATAATAGTAATAGTAATAATAATAATAAGACTCCTCTTATTAATTTATATTTAATATTTCCAAAATATTAAATAATAAATATTAAGCTATTTAATTTATTCTATCTCCATAGATTAAATTAAAATACACTTAACTTATTATTACAATTATGCCATTTACTTCTTAAATAAATATTTTTCTTTTGCGGTGTTTGTGACCTTTTAGGTTCTCCATATTAAACCGGTTGTGAATAAATCAATTAGAACAATTCTAACCTTATTTAAATAAATAAATTAAACTATTTAATTCATTTAAATAAATAAATATTTATTCTACAATAAGGGTAAGCCCCCTTAGCGATCAACGACTTTCCAGATAATATAGATTTCAACATTAATCACAAAAGAACCTTTGAGTAAATAGTTACCGTACAATTCAATCCTTCTACCATACAATGTCCCAATTAAATATAAGACATGGAATTTCTGTCAAGTCTTATTTTATTTAATTATATGTATTTCGATTCCCAAATGCACAACTCTAAATAATGCAAATTAGAAACTCCTTTCTAATTTCATTCTGCCTTGGCCAAGGACTACTGAGTTATCATTTATCGAATCACATAGGACATTCACATCTTTTACTAGACGTGGTAGATTCTTTGTTGATCAGTCACCTATCTCCATGTACAACTTATTATACCCAATCATACCCTTTGATATACACTAAAGGTCTTAAGGGACATGTCAAAGTATAACTTATCATACACAAGATAATATGATGATCTCAAGTCTAAGGATCACTTGTACTACTATCACTAGAGGAATTCCTATTGACAGCCGAGTAAAACTCCATTAGGTATTCCTTAGCGAGTCACGTTCAGTGAACTTATTCTCCAATAAGCACCTACACACTTGCTTTAGTGTCTCCACACAAATGATTATAAGATCAATCATCCTCTTCATAAGAGCAAGCAACGTATGTACTAATCTATCCGGATTCACTAATCCCCAATTTAGTAATCCAACGATTAGGAACAATTTTAGTTTGTGAGCTATCTTGAATTTAGATCTCATTAGCATGATCACCATCATGATTCTAAAAGCATTGCTCAAAACTATGGGTTTATCACATTTAATATAACAGCACCATGTAGATAATATAAAATGCCTTTTAAGAAAATCAATTCTTTTATTAATAAATGAATAAGATTACAAAGTATATGCTACATCATATCAAATATGATTGGCTTGTGTGCATACTACTTTCACTTCAGAAGTTGTGCTTAACGCAACTTAGTAGCAATTAGAAATCACCTTTCTCATTGTGATTCGCTGGTCTTAATGACCTACTTGTTATCAAGTCTAAGTGACTTAAAGAGTTCTTAATAAACTAGTCTGAGTGACCATATTACTTATTGATCGTGTATACTTACACGTAAATTGTCAATACCTAAATCGAACAACAAGTTTTTGACAATTTACGTGCAAGTATACACGATCAACAAGTAATGTAGTGATAAATAGAGTGTCGATCCCACGAGTAATTATACTAATAAAACTAAACGAATGAACAAAGATTGATATCAGATTTAAAAGATAAGATTACAATTTCCCCCAATGCCTCATCTAAATCTTTTTACTCTCTCTTTCAATTAATTAACCATAACAAATTGTTAACCGAGAGTTAAAAGTTATTTATAAAACCTCTTCCGATGGTTAGATACAATTAATTATCCCTTCTAATTAAATCACTATATTCCTATGTGAAATAATTTAGAACAAATTCAATACAAACAGATTCTCACAATGGATACATGCGGCATATAACTATATTCATATCCTATATACAAATCTTATTATTCAATCCTAGGAAGAATAATATAGATAAATGTTATCATATTCAGATCTTAACCCTAGAATTTATCTTCCAATATCATCTAGGTTATCAAATTAACTGTCGGCTAAACAATTATATCATGAAACATAAAATATAATAAAACAACTTGCATATGATCAACAGTAATCAAAACGAGAGTAAATCAATTTAAACTAATCATTGGGTTCTATTGCAACCTTAACAGAAAATTTAGTTCATAACGTAGAAGAAGAACATCATCATTAAATCATATAGCATCCTCGAATTACAAAAAAAAGGATAAGAGAAGAGAAATAAAACTGTGTAACAGCTCTCAATCTCTACGCTCAGCCTCGAATCTTTGCTTTTCTTCGCGTGGTCTCTGTCACGATCCTTCGAATTCTGGAAATCAATCTCTGATTTTCTGGTGTCATAGTGGCATATGATGTGATGATCCCATGATATCAGCCAAATTGTGGATTTATAGGATTAACCTTCTTAGCTTGGTAGACTTTGCAACTCACTAGAACTCAATATGGCAAGTGTCCCAAGTCAATTAGGAAAATAGCACCAACCATCTAAGGAAAGTCACTGACCTTTGACAGCCCCGACCACCACAATGCCCATCAAGCACGCCTTAGCGCTCACCATCTGCGTTCCAAGCACCGCGGTGGTCGCCTTCTCCGCCTAGGCGATTGCCAACCTCCGTGCGCGCGTACATGCAGTTTTCCACTGCCGCACCCATGTGCGCTGCCTACTTCTATCTTGCCTGCCTATGTGCGCTATGCGCGCCTATGCCTATGCGCACTTGGCTCCCGATTCCCGTCGATAGTTACCGATGGCTGCCGATGATTGCTGATGCCTGCTACACGCCAAGCCATATTGCTGCAGCAAGTCCACACCAAGAGCCAAATTGTCGCTTACTATGATTGATAATGTCTAACTTTTCATTCTGAACACCATTCCAAGCTCGGCTCCATTTCCTACACCAAAAATAAACAAAACGCATAGAAAGGAACATAAAATACCCAAAGACTCAGATTTTCTTCAAGCCAAAAGTACTCAATTTGTAGGTATAGAATCACTCATCAAATACCCTCAAACTTAAATATTTGTTTGTCCTCAATCAAAACACTAAGAACAAAAACAACTCTAACTAGCAACTGACTCGAGCAATAAATCAACATGAATTTGAACCATGGCCTCAAAGTTTTCATTAAATAATAACTCAAGAAAATTTTTGAAAACATGTAATGCCTATAATTTCAACACAATCATCAATTTCACAACTATCCATGACCCTTTAAGTGTGTGTGTGCATCCAAATGTTTATCTAATCATAACTTACATAACTCTAGAAACTTTACTTTTCACATCAAATTCTGCTAATGAAGGCATCATACAACCTAGGGGATCAAAAGGATATTTTAAAATACACATTAAAATCATTTAACTGTGTTCATTATTCCCCTTCCCAAGCATTCCATTATTCATTTTTTCAGTGAGTGCATTTTATGCTCTATCTCACTTATTTTTTAATCATGTGTGTTTTATGCTCCATCTCATTCCCTGCATGTGTTTATGGGTGAGTGTGTTTTACGCTCTATCTCAACCCACCACATGATCCATTATAGCAACTCGGAAATGTTCAAAATTTTTATAAAAAAATAAATTTTAAAAAATTTCCCCCAAACTTATATTAATGCCCAAATTTCCCTTCAAATGATGCAAAAATAAGTTTCTAAAGTTTCAATACTATCTCCCACATGCATTTAACCATATAAACTTTCTAAGTCACAACTAACTAAACAGATGGATACGTACTCTTAAGTGCAAAAGGATCACAAAACAGCGCAAAACCAACTACTAAGTCAAAATATAAACTAAGCATGTTTCACAATTTCACAAGAGTTAAAAATTAAACACAGTTTTTTTTATCATCGACCCTCATCAAATCCAATCAAAACATTACTCAAGTTATACTAAGAATAAACTATCTAACATGCAAATCTAACACAATGCATGAAATTTAAAATTTCTTTAAGTACTAAATAAAAAAAACAAAAACACACCCAAACTTAAATTAAACATTGTCCTTAATGTATAAGATAGCAATAAGTAGAGCAGAGGACTTCCCTAATGGTATGTTAAGGATCATCATCAGCTTCCTCTTCGTCCGCTGAATCCAAGGTGTATTCGTGGAACAAGGGTGGGGCAGGGAACTGCACTAGATTAGGGCCCAAATTGTGTCCACAATTTTCAAACATCTGTGTCAACGCCGAGTTAAAGTTCATTGCATACTCTATGAAAGAATCTAGTCGCTGAGCCACTTGATCAATTCGCCTTATTTGACAGTGCAATCCCCGATAAAGTCCATACACCTCCTCCTCAAGTGATCGTGACTGCCTGGATATGGATCGCTGATGTGGTGGCGCGGATGGTTCTTCAACAACTGTTGAACTGACAAGAATAATAAAGCCCACACCCCTAGGATATGAGATATCGCCTTCCCACACCTTGTAGTGGTTGATTGTGTTGTGGTCTATTAATACCTTGGGTGGTTGAAGAACTTTATCGTCACTCCACGTGACCTTCGCCCGTTTACATAACCCACAAATCAGGGACGAATGTGGTAATTCGCCAAATATAGCACCTCGAATGGCATGCGTGATCGAATCTTATATTACCTGGCCCACATCAATAATCTTCCCCTGCACAATAGCGTAGAGTAGCACGACCCTATCCTTAATCACGTCACTTACATGTGTCATTGGCATCAACTTCACACATATAAAGTTATACCAAGCTTTACCATATCTGCTCAATTCCTTGTTTGAAAATTTTATAGCCTCATGCTCCTTGGCCTTCCAATTCGCACCCGGTCTACACAAGTATTTTTTCACTTGATCCAAGTCAAGGTAATTATCGACGTATTTTGTATACTCGTCGTCATCCGATATATCTGCCAGTTGATAGTAAGAATTAATACTTACCTTGTTGTACAGAATTGATTTACCCCGAACTTGGACAACATAATCTTGTGCCTCTTTTGCATTGGCGTAGAATTCTTTTACAATAGAAATCACAGCAGCCTCATGCTATTTGGTGAACTCTAGACAACCCATTTCAGCAATCATGATGGCCATCTGTCCCGTGAGGGTGTCATGAGGTTTAAGGCCACGTTCCGGAATTATTGTAACACCCCAGTCCCATATCGAAAGATAAGGGAAAAGTATATCTGTATATAAGGAATTGAGTTACTATCAATAGTACCTTCAAGTCATGACCTTTTGGGTGAGCCTGTGGTGGGCTAAGATGACTCAAGAAGATACTATTGGGCCAGTAATTTAAGGCTTTGTTTGGATGGATTTGATTCGATTCAGACTTGGGATTTGACCCAAGATTTATTCCGGACTCGAGATTTGACCCGGGTTGTTACTTATGGTATCAGAGCCTGTGACGCCCCCAAATTCTGACGTCACTGTCTCGAATTTGGTTCATCACGATCTAACACAATAATGACATAAAACAAATGCAGCGGAAAAGATAGAATAAATTACATTGATTTAATATAATTATCCTCGTCCCAAGGTCTCGCAACCGATACTACAATGCTATTCAAAAGTCTTAATTTAACAGAAACATAGTACTAATACATAATCCCTGGCTAAGCTTATTACATAACCAAATTTAGAAAACTTAAACAACATAGTGAATAATCTTCCTCCTAAGGGAGAACAAAGCTACTCTATAGTTTTGCCCTTTCCCTTATCCTTGCCTGAAGGTTCACCCCGGTCTGCCTTAACTGAAAGGTTTAAGGAAAGCAAGAATGAGCAACAAATTTGCCCAGCAAGTATATACAATGAGGGTGAACAATATAAAGTTCAAATTTCAAGGGTATGACAGTAAAGGATAATTCAAGGGTAATAAGGAAAATCAATTGTTATACATAAAAGTTGCTATGGACTGAAGAATATCAATAGGATTCTCGCATCTAATCATTTCAAGTTCAAGAATATGAACACTGTGTAGTCACTAAAGGACTAAGAACTCCTGCTAGAATTAACAGTTTTTATACTGAAAATCCGATAAAAACAAGTACACAGGTGATCAGCCTATAGTACCCCAGATTATGCATAACTGTCACATGCTTATAAGTGCGCACGTCGGTCCCCCGACAATATATAATTTCCCCTTTTTATGAGGGTTGTTCATCTCAGTAGATAAGAGCCCTCACCAAGACAATTGGTTTGGAATAGCTTTCTAACACATGTATAATAGTCTAACCGAAACAATGGTTTAGACAACTCTTATAACCATATCCAATGATTTAATGAATACCAATGCTCGCAATGAGGTTTAAAGGATATTAATCTTAAACCAATCCTTAGAATATGAATGACAGTTTATAAAACATAAGAGTCATTGTCACATACTTGTATGATACATGAATATACAAGTTTACATGTTTACTCGATATAGAGAAAGGGTTTGAATACTTGCACAATATACCACATCCTGCTCGAATGTAAATTGAGTGGGGATAAAGGAGACTTGCAATATATAAGAGGTTCAAGGTAAGAACTTGCTCAATATAAGTTTGAGTAAGGTTGGGGAACTTGCCTTTAACGCAGTCTACGAATTTAAAGCTTAATGACACGTTGCAATCCTATTGTATAATAGTTATATATAAGAATTCCATTAGTCATACAATTTCATACATTAAATAACACTACATCATATTCGGATACCAAAAATATTACTACAACTTCTGCTCTATACTTTAGAATAACAATGCAAGCAATCCACAAGAATCAGATCACAAAAAGAATCACTTGACCACTCTGCAGGAGGGCGCAGTTGCGCCCTGGTTAAGCTTAGGGACGGCGCAGCTGCGCTGTCCCCTGGCCAGACCAGGGTGGAGCTGTGGCCTTCCTGGTTTCAGCCCACTATTTAACATACCAATGCTTCAATAATTTCTATATACACATGTTAAAGGGGTTTTCATGCTCACGTGATTATCACAAGTTCATATTACTACTTTATGCTTCCTTAGTCTAGAACTATGGCAAAATAATGTCAAACAAGTTCACAAATCCTCGTAACTTATCATACCAAATACTTATTCATATATAAGGGTTATAACATCGAAAATACTCATACTCATGCGTTCATACTATCTATACTTAGTGAACATAGCCCCTAACTTGGAAATTTGCTTAGATTCATGCTTGAATGACGAAATGCCATAACATACTAGGGTAAACACATATATATATCATGTTTGGGGAATATCCGAGTACTAACATGCATGTCCAACACCTTAGAATGGAGTTATCATTATAATTATGCATGTTTATTTCAAAATGTCCAAGTTTCTCTTTAAAAGTCGTTTTAAACAAGGCCGTGATCGTCTAACATGCATGAAGCATCTTGGAACTTTATGTCATGCATAATCAGACCTTATACACATGTTCGTATGATCAGAACTTGCACCTTGCAAATTTTGGTAAAGTCTAGTTTCAAAACTATAAGTTTTCTTTCGAAAAACACATGCGAACCGAAGTTAGGATGCTCATGCTTTGCAAAGGGATCTTACACTACATGTTCAACATATTTTCAGGCATGTCTAAGTTCATTAACCATGTTAGAAAGCAACAGCTAATAGCAGAATCAAGTATCCTTATCTGGTGCACGGCGCAGCTGCGCGGGTTTGTACTATAGAAGTGGCGCAGCTGCGCCACTTCGACTTAGTGCCCAGATTGACTCTGTTTCAGCAGAATCCTACAATACACATGGCTAAACCCTCCTGGACGCAGCTAAACCCAATCACATTGTGTTCTTAGCATACATGTTGACTCACATAACAACATAGCATTTAACTACCAACTAATTAACAAGAGATTTTCATGCATTTCTAAGAATTTGCCAAACTTGAAATTAAAACATACTAAAGCAAAATTATTACCTTCTTGAAGCTAATAGCAGATTATCACTCCTGATGGACTAAAACTCAGATTTTACAACTCAATTCTTTGTGAAGTAAGGCTTCTAATTTATAGAGAAAATATTATCCATGCCAAGCCATTAACCAATTTCGTGAACCAAAGGAAGAAGATAGAAGCTAGTGGTTAATGGGAAGTTGGTGAATTGCACTATTAGCACCACTCCCCCTTTCATCATTAATCTGAGATTGCATGGCTGATTATAAGGAGAAGAAGAAAAGCTAGGCTTGTAGCCTTTTTGTTCTTCACGTAAATTCCAATTGGGCAAGGAGGTGACTCTCAATTTGGGACAAAGAACTCAGACATTCCAACAAGGCTTATTAGCACACTTTGATTTAAAATGTAACTTAGGTCATGATGTATTAAATAATTAAATGCTAACACATGGTATCAAATAGAGGTACATGTACACATATTATATAATCCATGTACATTAATTAAGGTGAAGTCTAATTAATTGCTAACACCCAAATATACATTATTATTTCATAATACATTTATTGCAATAACATTTAAGTATGGAATTAATTATCATGTAGCAAATATTAATTACCCCATATAATTTAAATGTACATCACACATCAAGATGTCACATAGGATGTTCATGCAATTTAAATGTCACACATCTCCTTTATATTATTAAATGAATATCGAAACTTTATTACAAATAATACACCTTTCATCACACGGTTATACCTCAAGTAGCATGGCATATAACACTTAAATAATCTAATAGAGATTATTAGTCACACAATAATTAATTAATATTAATAATTTCTTTTCTTAATAAATCATTTCTTTAATAAATAAATAAGAAGTCACTTTATCACACTACTACCAAAATGGTAGATTACGTATATTCATATTCGAATAAATATTCAACTTAAATCGAAAAGTCAATATTAATATTAATCAAAATTCTCGGGTATTACAGAGCCGACTCTCGAAAGCTCGGGTCGGGTCATCCGATCGGGTTGACCAAATCGACACACTTCTTGGCTATCCATGAGGGTTACTCGGTGGATAGGTTAGCACAGATATTTCAGCATGAGATTGTTAGACTTCATGGTACTCCGGTGTCTATTGTTTCAGATCGGGACCCACGGTTCACTTCACGGTTCTGGAAAGGGTTTCAACGAGCTTGGGGCACTCGACTCAATTTTAGTACTTCTTTCCATCCACAGACAGATGGGCAATCCGAGCGGACTATTCAGACGTTAGAGGATATATTGAGGTCTTGTGCACTTGATTGGTCGGGTAATTGGGATGATTACTTGAGTCTTGTTGAGTTTGCTTATAACAATAGCTGGCATGCAAGTATTAGGATGGCTCCGTTTGAGGCGTTGTATGGTAGGAAGTGTCGGGCACCAACTTGTTGGGACGAGGTTGGTGAGAAGGCCATAGAAGGGCCTGAGTTAGTTCAAATCACTACGGAGAAGGTAGCAGTGGCTAAGGAAAAATTGAGGTCGGCTCGATCACGACAGAAAAGTTATGCTGATAAACATAGAAGGACCTTAGAATTTGAACCTGGCTCTAATACCATATGTAACAACCCGGGTCAAATCCCAAGTCCGAATTGAATCAAATCCATCCAAACAAAGCCTTAAATTACTGGCCCAATAGTATCTTCTTGGGTCATCTTAGCCCACCACAGGCTCACCCAAAAGGTCATGACTTGAATGTACTATTGATAGTAACTCTGTAACGAATGCAATTTTTGTGATTGAATAAAAATATTTATTGAATTATATAAATATTTTTATTAATTTATTGAGCTAAATAAATAATTTATTAAGTTTTTGTGAAATGGGTATATGTTAAATGTTATTTGAATGTGATTTGTTATGTTTATTCTAATTTAATTTAATAATTAAATTAGATGATGAAAAGGTTTATTTGAATAAATAATTTATTTGAATAATATAATTCATTTGATGTTATTGTTATTGGTTAAACAAATTTATTATTTAAGTTAGTAAGGTTTAATTGAATTTATTTAATAATAAGTTCAATTAAATTAGAAGTGTGACATTTAAAACTATATGTTATAATGATTTATTAAAATAAATGAGAAAGTGTTTAATTCAGTTTTACCAAACAAGGCCCTATGACCTTTGTTTGGAAATAATGGGTTATTTTAATTTTGTTTTACCAAACAAGGCCTTAAGACCTTTAGTTAAAATAATAGATTATTTTAATTAGTATTTGCCAAACAAGCCTTATGGCTTTTTGAATTATGTAACTGATAGATTAATATCAGTATACGTTATTATTTTTTTAAGTTATCAGTTTTTATTTGTTTGTTAAAGCTTTATCAGTTAAAAAAAAAAGAAGAACAGAGTATTGAGAGAGAGTGAGCAGAGCTTTGAAAATTGAGAGAAAAGAGAGAATTTGAGAAGAAGAATTTGGAGATTGGAAAGGAGAATTCCAAAATCAAAGAAGGTTAATCAAGTTTTAAGCAATAGAAGGTATAACTCTTGCTAAATTTTGTTCTTTACTGTATTTTGTTTATCTGTATAAAAACTTGTTGGTTCAAAACATGAATTATTTAATTATAGTTGTTGTAATTGATATAAAGCATGCATTAGATGATTATATGGTGGATATAAACTAGTTTGAAGAGTTAATTCATGAAAACATGTTTTTGAATTTAGTTTTTAGTTTTTACAGAGTTTATTTCATGAATTGTATATATGTATGAAAATTGATGCTTAAATTAGTTGTTATTCGGTAATTTGATAATTGCTTATGATTATATGATGAAAAACAAGAATAATGCAAGAAGAATGGTTCTAATTGGTTGAAAAATGAATTTATAGAGCTTAATTTCATGAAAATGGCCAAAACTTGAATAAATTGTTTAACAGTGAAATTCTTGGATTTAAATTGGTTGTTTATGTGTTAGAATAATTAAAATGTTTAGAAAACATGTTAGGTAAATGGTTTGTATCATATATGATGTCTAGGTATGTTTAATTTGTGTATTGGATGGTAGAATTCGGAAAATTTGGCCAAATTTGGCCTAAGTTTTCACTGGTTCGCGAGCTGAGGAAGACGACTGCCGAGTCTCTCGCCCCGGCGAGAAAATGTAAAGGAATCTTCGCCCCGGCGAGATTTTTGTTCTGTAAATTCCCGGCCCGGCGAGCGTTTTGTTCTGTAAATTCTCGCCCCGACGAGGAACAGTAACTGAAATATTTTTATTTTTATTCTTATTTTATTATGATGTCGTGTACTTGATTAAAGCTTAGATTAAAGTATTTAATGATAAATTAGATACTACAATGAGTGGTAAGCGAATATTTAATGAATATCAAACGACATTTGATATATTAAATGATTGGAATAGGAATAAATCCTAAATTGAATATTATTCTGTAACTAATTATTGTTACTATCTTATAATTAAATGTATAGGTTGTTTAAGGATCGTGAATTACTTAAATTTGTAATCTACGCACGAGGCAAGTTGTTCTTCCCTTTTAACTTATTAATTTATTCAAAGCAAGTTTATTTATATTGAGCAAGCTTATTGACCTTAGCTTATTGATATTTAAGCAAGGTTACTATCATGTTACATACTTAAGCTTTATTCCAATCATTGTTTGTTATTCAAATTTCGAGTATAGTTTCTATTGAACAAACTTTATTGTGGAATCGAATGTATTAGCGACTAGTAAACCCTTATTGATTCAGCTAGTCCTTAGTTGATGAGCGTTTCAAAGACTTAGAATATTTTAAACTTGTTCCAAGCCAAGTTCCTTTTGGTACGGATTCAGACGATAAACTGAGATGAACAACCCTAATATAGGGGATTACTTACGCGACAACGTTAAAATGTTTGTGCACAATACATTGTACAAAGGGCTGATCCCCCTGAGTACGAGATGATGGTCTATAGTCTATATGACTGTTAAAGGTTACAGTAGAAATACTAGTTAACCTAGGACATAGTTCGAGGTCTTGTGACCCTCAAATATAATTTCTAAATCTTGAAATCTATTTTTCCTTGAATCGAGCATTCTAACGAGCTTTTAGACTTTGATCACTTATTGACTGAGATTCAGAAAAATATTATTCCTCAGTTGAAATCCATTTCATTTAAATATTATTGTTATCATACTTGTGGGCAATTGTTTGCTCACTCTTGCACTAAACATTGCAGCTAAGCCAGAAAAGCAGGACGAGCCGTCCACAAGTAAAGGCAAGGGCAAGATGCCGAAGTAGCAGGAGATTTATTGTTTGCTTGATGTTTATTTGTATCAAAGACTTATTTAATATTATATTTTATTCCGCATTGATGTATTAAGGTTAAGATAACCTGGGATTTGATTGTTTAACAGTTTGGTGATGTAACCCATTTTGGGATGATGTTTACTTAAGTTTATTTAATTGTTCTTAATTATGGGTAGTTAGATGTGAATGATTGATATAGTGATCACCAAATTAGTGGGAATTAAGTACCCGGATTTGGGGGTGTCACAGGTTGGTATCAGAGCTGATAGGTTATGAACCTTTAGGTGGGGAAAACCTTAGGATAGTAGCCTTTTAGAAGATAGAGAATATAATGGTGATAAACTCTTATCGAGTTCTAAGGAATGAATTACGGAAATTCATAAAAGACAATAAAACGGTTATGTGCTATGTGTTTATTTGATAACAAACTTATGTGCTCGCGAGTATTATGGATTAGTAATTAAAACTTAAAATTTTGTTGTCAGGATGACTGATAGAGGAGAGGCCAGCCAGGCTAGGGAGGAGGAGCCCCGAGATATTCACGTAGTTCATGAGCAGCTAGTGCAGAGGGAGCCATCCCCATTGATTACAGTTACAGGTCACGAGTATGAGCCTGAGACTGATCCTGGGGAGGATCCGGAGGAGGTTGAGGAGGAGGAGGAAGACCCTGAGGGGATATCACTATCTTCCTTAGGTGTTCAGATGTATGAGCAGGTGTATGATCGCAACATTGAGTTGCAAGATAGAGTGGAGGAGTTAGAGAGGCAGCTGGCTGAGCGACAGACTGTCTTGGAGCAGAAGAACAGTGAGATTGAGGAGCTAGACATACGTCTTGGGGACGTGGAGTGGAAGCTGGTTCATGTTGAGAGCGAAAAGGAGGAGTTAGGAGAGCAGGTTGTGGAACGTCAAGCCGCTCTAGAGCAGAAGGATGCTGAGATCCAAGACCTTTCATCACGTCTTACAGAGGTTGAGCAGAGGCTAGCACAGTCTGAGTATCGACGAGGACAGTTGATAGCCAGGAATGAAATTGTACGAGATGAGTTGAAAGAGGAGTCAGCTAAGCGGGCGAGAGTTGAGACTGCTTGGTTGAGGGAGGCTAACCGCGCAGATCGTGTTGAATGTGAGGTGCGGTCAAAGAAGGCCAAGATTGATGAGATGGAGTATATTTTTCAAACCGCAGTAGATAGAGCTCAGGATCGAGTCCATCGTCATCCAGATATGGTGGATCGAAGGATGGTGACTCGTATTATGGAGCAGGAACGCAAGGAAGCTGTGCGCCGTGGGATGTCATCGTAGATTATGATTAGATATGTTATTATGAAATCTATGAAGTTAATAAGTTGTAAATCCCAGTTTTATATAATGGGATAGAATAATGATGTAATCCTGGAACTTTATGATGTCAGGATAGATGATGTAAATAACTACGATGCTATCTTTATTATGTTTTAAAGCAGTAAATGAATAAAATGTGAAAGTTTATCAGATGTGTTGTGTGTTAAGTGTTATTTATAAATGTTTAAGTTAAGACTTAAATGTTTAAGTAATTGAATAATAATCTAATAGCGCAAATTCTTAACAGTAAGATGCCGCCAAGAAGACAAACCCGTCAACAGACCCCTGAGAGATCCACCAATAACGAGGAAGTCAACGCTAATCCAATGCAGCAGCTGGTAAACCTACTAACGGGAGCCCTTGCAAATCAACCCCAAGCTCAGGCTACGACTTTTAAAGACTTCAAGGCTGTCGGACCTCTGGAATATCACGGCTCTATGAATCCAATTGAAGCCCAAACGTGGGTCATGGAGATGGAGAAGGTGTTTGATGTCGCTAGGGTCAATGAGGACCGAAAGACGGCATTTGCAACCTTTATGCTGAAATCAGAAGCAAGCTACTGGTGGCAAGCAAATAAGACTCGAGGTGGCCAAGGGGTAATACCGTGGGAACGATTTAAGGAGATGTTTTTCGAGACCTACTTTCCGGCAAGCGCACAAAATCAAATGGAGGTGCAATTTATGGAATTGAAGCAAGGTACAATGACGGTGCCTGAATATGCTGCAAAATTCAACGAGTTGGCGAGGTTTGCGCCATACCAAGTCAACACGGATGAGCGAAAGGCTAGAAGGTTTGAGCAGGGACTGAAGCCCTGGCTGTATAGCCGAGTTTCAATGTTCCAACTGAACTCATTTGCGGCAGTTTTGGAAAAGGCAATTATCGCTGAAGGAGGCAGTGATGCTCTGTCCAAGTATAATCAGGAGCAGAGGAAGAAGAAGAATGAAAGTGAAAACAAGGCAAGTGGTAGCCATGGGGGCAGTGGTCAGAAGAGGAAATGGAGTGATAGTAACTCTGCGGGAAGTCAGCAGAGTAATCAGAAAAAGAAGGTGGAGGTGTGCAGTAACTGCGGAAAAAGTCATGTGGGTGTTTGCTTGAAGGGTAAGAGGGTATGCTTTAACTGCGGACAAGAGGGTCATATCGCACCGAATTGCCCTAGTCCGAAGAAGGGCGCATGTTTCATCTGCGGGTCGAAGGATCACTTTGCCCGAGACTGCCCTAAGAAAGCTACTACAGGTGAAGCCAGTGCAGGAAAAGGAAACAGCAGTGGAGGCAATCTGACTATCACAGGACCGACACAGCCCAATCGACCTACCGCTCGAACATTCAACATGACGGTGCAGGATGCTGTGCAGTCAAAGGATGTAGTGTCAGGTATCATTCCAGTCAATAATGTTAATGCTTATGTATTGCTTAACTCGGGTGCTACTTGCTCATTTATATTCGATGATTTTGCTAAGAAATTAGGGTTACCTCAGGAAGAATTAGATTACCCCATGAATATAGAAATTGCGAATAGGGAAGTGATTCCTGTTAAGTTTGTCCACAAGAATTGTCAGATAGATATCAAGGGTCATGTGATGACGGTCAACTTAATCCCAATTCGTCTTGGGGAATTTGACATTATTTTGGGTATGGATTGGTTGTTTAACCATGGGGCAATCATTGACTGTCAAAAGAAGTGTGTAAACCTTATGACTCCGTCAAAGGTAGTGTTTTATGGCAGCAAGGCGCCTAGACAAACGAGTTGTCTGACGGTGATGCAGGCCAGAAAGATGTTGAGACAAGGATGTGTAGGATATCTAGCCTACATAGTCGATACCCGAAAGGTGAGTGCGAAGCTGGAGGAGATACCGGTAGTTAGGGATTTTGCGGACGTGTTTCCTGATGATTTGCCAGGATTACCGCCAGATAGGGAAATCAAGTTTGTAATTGATTTAGCACCGGGTACAGCCCCTATATCAAAAGCCCCATATAGAATGGCTCCGGTAGAAATGAAGGAGTTGATGGTGCAATTACAGGAGTTGTTGGATAAAAAGTATATTCAACCGAGCGTTTCGCCGTGGGGAGCGTCGGTATTATTCGTCAAGAAGAAGGACGGATCAATACGTCTTTGCATTAATTATAGAGAGTTGAACAAGGTCACGATTAAAAACAAATATCCGTTACCAAGAATCGATGACGTGTTTGACCAGCTGAAGGGAGCGAGATATTTTTCAAAGATAGATCTGTGAAGTGGGTACCATCAGTTAAAGGTGAGGAAGAAAGACATACCAAAGACGGCATTTCGAACTAGATATGGTCACTATGAGTTTTTGGTTATGTCATTTGGTTTAACAAATGCGCCTGCAGCATTCATGGACTTAATGAATAAGGTGTTCAAACTATTTCTGGATAAATTTGTTGTGGTATTCATAGACGACATTTTGGTTTACTCCAAAACTCAAGAAGACCACGTGGCGCATTTGAGGGTGACATTGGAGGCGTTAAAGAAGGAGAAATTATATGCAAAATTTTTGAAGTGTGAATTTTGGTTGGAGCGTGTTCAATTCCTTGGGCATGTTATCGATAAAGCCAGGATTTAGGTGGATCCAGCGAAAGTCGAGGCTGTAATGAACTGGGATCAGCCGAAGACACCGTCAGAAGTGAGGAGTTTCCTAGGTTTGGCAGGATACTACAGACGTTTTATTCAAGATTTTTCCAGGATCGCCACTCTGTTAACGAATTTAACAAAAAAATCAGTGAAGTTTGTTTGGACGGAGAAGTGCGAAGAGAGTTTCCAAGAACTAAAGAAGAGACTAAGTTCGACACCTGTGTTATCTTTGCTAGATGATACAGGAAATTTTGTGGTGTATAGCGACGCATCGCATAAAGGACTTGGTTGTGTGTTAATGCAGAATGGTAAGGTTATTGCATATGCATCACGCCAACTAAAAGACTATGAAAAAGGGTATCCGACCCATGATTTGGAGTTAGCAGTCGTGGTGTTTGCTTTGAAAATCTAGAGGAACTATCTCTATAGGGAGAAGTGTGAAATATATACAGACCATAAAAGTCTGAAGTATATTTTTACACAGAAGGATTTGAATATGCGGCAGAGGAGATGGATAGAATTGATCAAAGACTATGATTATGAAATTCTATACCATCCGGGAAAGGCTAATGTGGTTGTCGACGCTTTGAGTAGAAAAGGTCGGGAGAAACTATTTTTATTAACTGCTCAGGAGAAGCTCGTAGCAGAAATGGCTAAATTGGAGTTAGAGGTGAAGGGTCTGGCAGAGCCTAATGAAAAATTGTTCCAGATGGAAACTCAACCAACTCTGGTGGACAAAGTCAAGGAAGCGCAACTCAAGGATGAGGAGTGCATTAATATACGCAAAAGAGTGCTTGAAGGTGAAGAGCTTAAATATAAAATTGATACCGAAGGGTTGCTGAGATTGGAAGGCAGAATCTGGGTACCGTCAGTATTGGCAATCCGAGAGGAGATTTTGATCGAAGCTCATAGTTCAAGATTTTCGATACACCCGGGGAGTACAAAGATGTACCAGGATCTTCGCCAACATTTTTGGTGGCCAAACATGAAAAGAGAGGTTGCTGAGTGTGTTGCGAAGTGTCTCACTTGTTAGAGAGTTAAAGCGGAGCATCAACGACCAAGTGGTTTGTTACAGCCCTTGGAGATACCAGAATGGAAGTGGGAGCATATCACGATGGATTTCGTGGTAGGGCTTCCAACTACTCAGAAGGGTTATGACGCAATATGGGTCATAGTGGACAGACTGACGAAATCAGCACATTTCGTGCCTATCAAAATCAGATTCACTTTGGATCAGCTGGCGAAATTATACGTCAAGGAGATTATCTCAAGGCACGGTGTTCCAGTGTCAATAGTGTCAGACAAAGATCCACGTTTCACCTCAAAATTTTGGAGGAGTCTGCAAGCTTGTTTGAGAACGCAGTTGAGAATGAGTACAGCCTACCATCCTCAAACCGATGGCCAGAGCGAAAGAACAATTCAAACGTTGGAGGATATGCTTCGAGCGTGCGTCATGGATTTTAAAGGCAAGTGGGATGATCATTTACCTCTGATCGAGTTTGCCTATAACAATAGTCATCACGCGAGTATTGGAATGCCGCCATACGAAGCATTATATGGAAGAAAGTGCATAACTCCGTTATGTTGGGACGAGGTTGGTGAACGTCGCCTATTGGGACCCGAGCTGGTACAACAAACTGCTGAAATTGTCAAGGTGATAAGAGCCAGATTATTAGCTGCTCAAGACAGGCAAAAGAAATATGCGGATCAACATCATCAAGATCGTGCATTTGACGTCGGGAGTTTTGTGTTCCTCAAAGTATCCCCCTGAAAAGGCAAAATCAGATTTGGTAAAAAGGGTAAACTCAGTCCACGATTTATTGGACCCTTCGAAGTGCTCAAACGAGTAGGCGAGGTGACTTATGAGGTAGCTTTACCTCCAAAGTTAGACCACATTCACAATGTCTTTCATATATCGGTGCTACGACCATATAAGTCTGATTATAAACATGTAATCGAATATGAACCAATACAGTTTGAGAAAGATTTATCCTATGACGAGATACCTATACAGATAGTGGACAGGAAAGAGCAGGTTCTCAGAAATAAAGTGATACATTCTGTTAAGGTAATCTGGAGGAACCACAGTACTGAAGAAGCAACGTGGGAACTCGAAGAGCAAATGATGCAAAATTTTCCTCAATTATTTGTTTAATCTTTATATTGCGATTCTGGGGACAGAATCTTTGTAAGGAGGGGAGAATGTAATGGACGATTTAATTGCGTTGTGATTCTGGGGACAGAATCCTTTTAAGGAGGGAAAGATGTAACGAATGCAATTTTTGTGATTGAATAAAAATATTTATTGAATTATATAAATATTTTTATTAATTTATTGAGTTAAATAAATAATTTATTAAGTTTTTGTGAAATGGGTATATGTTAAATGTTATTTGAATGTGATTTGTTATGTTTATTCTAATTTAATTTAATAATTAAATTAGATGATGAAAAGGTTTATTTGAATAAATGATTTATTTGAATAATATAATTCATTTGGTTTTATTGTTATTGGTTAAACAAATTTATTATTTAAGTTAGTAAGGTTTAATTGAATTTATTTAATAATAAGTTCAATTAAATTAGAAGTGTGACATTTAAAACTATATGTTATAATGATTTATTAAAATAAATGAGAAAGTGTTTAATTCAGTTTTACCAAACAAGGCCCTATGACCTTTGTTTGAAAATAATGGGTTATTTTAATTTTGTTTTACCAAACAAGGCCTTAAGACCTTTAGTTAAAATAATAGATTATTTTAATTAGTATTTGCCAAACAAGCCTTATGGCTTTTTGAATTATGTAACTGATAGATTAATATCAGTATACGTTATTATTTTTTTAAGTTATCAGTTTTTATTTGTTTGTTAAAGCTTTATCAGTTAAAAAAAAGAGAAGAACAGAGTATTGAGAAAGAGTGAGCAGAGCTTTGAGAATTGAGAGAAAAGAGAGAATTTGAGAAGAAGAATTTGGAGATTGGAAAGGAGAATTCCAAAATCAAAGAAGGTTAATCAAGTTTTAAGCAATAAAAGGTATAACTCTTGCTAAATTTTGTTCTTCACTGTATTTTGTTTATCTGTATAAAAACTTGTTGGTTCAAAACATGAATTATTTGATTATAGTTGTTGTAATTGATATAAAGCATGCATTAGATGATTATATGGTGGATATAAACTAGTTTGAAAAGTTAATTCATGAAAACATGTTTTTGAATTTAGTTTTTAGTTTTTACAGAGTTTATTTCATGAATTGTATATATGTATGAAAATTGATGCTTAAATTAGTTGTTATTCGGTAATTTGATAATTGCTTATGATTATATGATGAAAAACAAGAATAATGTAAGAAGAATGGTTCTAATTGGTTGAAAATGAATTTATAGAGTTTAATTTCATGAAAATGGCCAAAACTTGAATAAATTGTTTAACAGTGAAATTTGTTGCCTCTTTTTAAGTCTTTAATAAAAGAGCTCTAACTCGTGCAAGTGTACACGGTCAACAAGTAATACAGAGGAAGTAGAGTATCGTCCCACAGAGACAGGATTAAATTAAATCACTATGCATCAGTTCTATCACTATACTTATTTGCTTAAACTATCAACTCACTTATGGTGACAAAATTATTTCTATATCAATTAACAACTAACTATGCAATTACTAACGAAATATATCAAGTCTAGAATTAATGGGATCCTAACTTCATTTAATAGTTCACCTAATTACCACCATCTTGCTAGGCAATTCACATATCACAGGAAAATAGCCAAGGACACTAAAATAGACATAACCATTTGTCAATGCATTATGACCTCCTCACATAATATCCATACTCAATAGACACTATGTAATCACCACTATAACCAAAATCACTATATTTCTATGTAAAATTGCAATTATATTGATTTTAAGCACAAGCCCTTATTTTGACTCTTACAGTGAAACAGTATATTTCTATTTGATTCACACAATATTAAGCTATCCAATTAAGGCTCATATTCGCAAGCTATCATGATTACAATCTATACTTATATGTTATTTTTCAATTCCATACAAGTACTGAAATCGAATGGTGATCAAGCATTCATACATGCAAAACAATCATGATAGAAATTCCTTATGATATGCAAAACAATCTAACAATCAAGCTTATAATTAAACTACATATTAAAATCCGTTAGAATCCCATAATGGAGATTAGTTCATGTCTGAACCAAAAGCCATTTTGGAATCACGATTACTCATGAAAAATAAACAATCAATTGAATAAAGAAGAAGTAGATTAATCAAACCCAATTGTGAATAAAATTCCAAAGTAAGCTTAAACCCACATCAAAATCCAATGCTAGAACAAAAGTAATCCACAGAATATCTTCCCGTTCTCTCTTAAAAGTAAAGTAGATTAATTATAATAAAAGTCTCCAAGTTCCTTCTTAGGGTTTCCTTCTCACTATCTGATCAAAATTAACTAGAATCCTCTTCCGAATTGGCTTCTTCTTTTCCTTTCCAACTGAACCTTAGCAACCAAAATCGTGAACTAGCGCCTCTGGCGCTAGCCCAAGCGCTGCTGGCGCTAGCCCATGCCCACATAATTACAAAAATACCACCAAGTGTATTTTAAGCTCCAAATTTACCCTTTTGCCCCTCCAGCTCCAACCTACAATAAATAAACACCAAAAACAAGTAAAATAATACTAAAAACACTTAAAGACCACAATAATTAAGCCTAACAATACCTGATTCGTAGGTATAAAATCCACTCATCAAAATTCTTGGGTTTAAATTGGTTGTTTATGTGTTAGAATAATTAAAATGTTTAGAAAACATGTTAGGTAAATGTTTTGTATCATATATGATGTCTGGGTATGTTTAATTTGTATATTGGATGGTGGAATTCGAAAAATTTGGCCAAATTTGGCCTAAGTTTTCACTGGTTCGCGAGCTGAGGAAGACGACTGCCGAGTCTCTCGCCCCGGCGAGAAAATGTAAAGGAATCTTCGCCCCGGCGAGATTTTTGTTCTGAAAATTCCCGCCCCGGCGAGCGTTTTGTTCTGTAAATTCTCGCCCTGGCGAGGAACAGTAACTGAAATATTTTTATTTTTATTCTTATTTTATTATGATGTTGTGTACTTGATTAAAGCTTAGATTAAAGTATTTAGTGATAAATTAGATACTACAATGAGTGGTAAGCGAATATTTAATGAATATCAAACGACATTTGATATATTAAATGATTGGAATAGGAATAAATCCTAAATTGAATATTATTCTGTAACTAATTATTGTTACTATCTTATAATTAAATGTATAGGTTGTTTAAGGATCGTAAATTACTTAAATTTGTAATCTACGCACGAGGCAAGTTGTTCTTCCCTTTTAACTTGTTAATTTATTCAAAGCAAGTTTATTTATATTGAGCAAGCTTATTAACCTTAGCTTATTGATATTCAAGCAAGGTTACTATCATGTTACATACTTAAGCTTTATTCCAATCATTGTTTGTTATTCAAATTTCGAGTATAGTTTCTATTGAACAAACTTTATTGTTGAATCGAATGTATTAGCGACTAGTAAACCCTTATTGATTCAGCTAGTCCTTAGTTGATGAGCGTTTCAAAGACTTAGAATATTTTAAACTTATTCCAAGCCAAGTTCCTTTTGGTACGGATTCAGACGATAAACTGAGATGAACAACCCTAATATAGGGGATTACTTACGCGACAGCGTTAAAATGTTTGTGCACAATACATTATACAAAGGGCTGATCCCCTGAGTATGAGATGATGGTCCATAGTCTATATGACTGTTAAAGGTTACAGTAGAAATACTAGTTAACCTAGGACATAGTTCGAGGTCTTGTGACCCTCAGATATAATTTCTAAATCTTGAAATCTATTTTTCCTTGAATCGAGCATTCTAACGAGCTTTTAGACTTTGATCACTTATTGACTGAGATTCAGAAAACTATTATTCCTCAGTTGAAATCCATTTCATTTAAATATTATTGTTATCATACTTGTGGGCAATTGTTTGCTCACTCTTGCACTAAACATTGCAGTTAAGCCAGAAAAGCAGGACGAGTCGTCCACAAGTAAAGGCAGGGGCAAGATGCCGAAGTAGCAGGAGATTTATTGTTTGCTTGATGTTTATTTGTATCAAAGACTTATTTAATATTATGTTTTATTCCACATTAATGTATTAAGGTTAAGATAACCTGGGATTTGATTGTTTAACAGTTTGGTGATGTAACCCATTTTGGGATGATGTTTACTTAAGTTTATTTAATTGTTCTTAATTATAGGTAGTTAGATGTGAATGATTGATATAGTGATCACCAAATCAGTGGGAATTAAGTACCCGGATTTGGGGGTGTCACAAACTCAATTCCTTATATACAGACAAACTTTTCCCTTATCTTTCGATGTGGGACTGGGGTGTTACAAACTCCCCCACTTAAATTTCTGACGTCCCCGTCAAAACCGATCACACACACGGTCCACAGATCTTTGCCTCTCTAGCCATTGTGGGATAATACTGGTTGGCTTCGTGTCCCCACCTCCGGACCTCCTTCTCTCCATTGTGGGATAATACCACCAGCCTTCGTGTCCCCACCTCCGACAACCCGATCGGATGACCCGACCCGAGCTTTCGAGAGTTGGCTCTGATACCATATGTAACAACCCGGGTCAAATCCCGAGTCCGGAACAAATCTTGGGTCAAATCCCAAGTCCGAATCGAATCAAATCCATCCAAACAAAGCCTTACATTACTGGCCCAATAGTATCTTTTTGGGTTATCTTAGCCCACCACAGGCTCACCCAAAAGGTCATGACTTGAAGGTACTATTGATAGTAACTCAATTCCTTATATACAGACAAACTTTTCCCTTATCTTTCGATGTGGGACTGGGGTGTTACAATTATAGTCCTACCTGCCATTACAGATTGAAACCTTTCGGACGCCTCTTCACTCACAAACCTCTTTTTGTCATAGGATTTGGATGATTTTAAACTCTCACCCCTTTGGCGCTTAAAAGACATGATGTTGAAAGGTCGTCTGTCCTGTGAGGGTGTTATAAGGTTTAAGGTCGCGTTTCGGAATTAAAGTCTTACCTGCCATTACAATATGAAACCTTTCGGACGCCTTTTCACTCACAAACCTCTTTTTGTCATAGGATTTGGACGATTTTGAACTCTCATCCCTTTGACGCTTAGAAGACATGATGGAGAAAGTATGCACAACAGGTCAACAAAGAGTTACAGAACCACATCCGACTAAAAACACAAGCTAGCCAATAATACTTCTCACCACTCAAGCAATCTATCAAACAGCTAAAATGAAAAACCCAATTTTTCGACAATTCTAGCCCTACTTCCAAGAACCACAAAAAATTCAAGATGCTACAGGAGTAATCTTCACCAAATCAATATAATATTTGACCCCACAAGTAAATTAATCCAATTTTAGGTGAACCTTAATAGTGTTAGGTTTGTAATATCCATGAGCATACAATTAAATTGCATATAAATAGCGGAAGCATGGTAAATAAGAATTTAAAATTTTTACAAACCATAACCAAAATCTATCTTTATGCGCAATTATTAATTAAAAGAAAGAGATAGAGAATAAGAATTATACCCTCGTAGAACCGTGCTTCCTCGGGTACAAGTTCAACTCCAAATCCTTTGCGTTCTCTTTGAAATTTACCGATTAGATTCCTTCCTTTAATCAACGTTAGCCACCAGGTATTTGGCCTCTAGAGGTGATCCACCAAGGAATAATACGTATTCAAGAATATGAGTGTTGACAAAACCCTAGTTTCTATCTCTATAGAAATTGTAAGTACTCTCCCAACTATTGCAAGTGTGTCTAACTCCAATCCATTATAAGACTCCTTTTATTTATAGATTTAGGCAACCCTCCTAAACAACTTATTATACCCAAGCATACCATTTGATATACCCTAAAGGTCTTAATGGACATGTCAAAGTATAACTTATCATACACAAGATACTATGATGATCTCAAGTCCAAGGATCACTTGTACTACTATCACTAGAGGAATTCCTATTGACAGGCAAGTAAAACTCCATTAGGTATTCTTTTAGCGAGTCATGTTCAATGAACTTATTCTCCAATAAGCACCTACATACTTGATTTAGTGTCTCCACACAAATGATTGTGAGATCAATCATTCTCTTCCTAAGAGCAAGCAAAGTATGTACTAATCTATCCGGATTCACTAATTCCCTTTTAGTAATCCAACGATTAGAAACAATTTTAGCTTTAAGCTTTTTTGAGAATTTAGATCTCATTAGCATGATCATCATCATGATTCTAAAAGCATTGCTTAAAACTATGGGTTTATCATATATTAAATAACAGCACCATGTAGATAATGTAAAATGCCTTTAATAAATCAATTCTTTTATTAATAAACGAATAAGATTACAAAGTATATGCTACATCATATTAAATATGATTAGCTTTTGTGCATACTACTTTCAATCTCCCACTTGCACTAAAGCCAATCGCCATGGTATCTAATACCCATCTTCTCTAAGTGATGATCAACCTGCTGTTGGGTTAAAGCTTTAGTAAATGGATCTGCAATATTGTCTTGAGAGTCCACACGATCTAGGGTGACGTCTCCTCTTTCAATGATCTCTTTAATTAAATGAAATTGTCGCAACACGTGTTTAGATTTCTGATGAGACCTGGGTTCCTTAGCCTGCGCAACAACTCTAGTGTTGTCACAAAATAAAGGTACGACTTCTCTAATATTAGGAACCACTCCAAGTTCAGTTATGAATTTCTTCATCCAAACAGTTTCCTTTGCAACTTTATTTGCAGCTATGTACTCTGCCTCTATCATTGAATCAGCAATTGTTTGTTGTTTAAAACTTTTTTAACTCACTGCGCCACCATTTAAGGTAAACACATACCCTGAAATGGATTTACTGTCATCATGGTTCGTTTCAAAACTTGAGTCTGTATAGCCCTCTAGTTTCAATTCAAACCCACCGTAGATAAGAAATACATCATTAGTTCTTCTTAAGTACTTTAGGATGTTTTTCACTGCCTTCTAGTGCTCTTCTCCTAGATTTGACTGATATCTACTTGTTACACTACGTGCATGAGTGACATCCAGTCTAGTACATATCATACCGTACATGATAGATCCTATTGTTGAAGCATAAGGAATCTTACTTATACGGTCTCTCTCCCCAGGTGTCTTTGGGGCATGTTTATTGGAGAGATGTATTTCATGGCTCATCGGCATGAGACGTCTCTTGGAATCTTTTATGCTAAACTTCTTTAACATCGAGTCAATGTACTTTCCTTAGGTCAAGCCAAGCATCCTTTTAGATCTATCTCTATAGATCTTTATCCCCAAAATATAGGATACTTCACCCAAGTCCTTCATGGAGAAGTGTTTAGATAACCAAATTTTGATCGACTGTAGCATAAGAACATCATTCCCTATCAATAATATATCGTTAACATATAATACTAGGAATGAAATAGCACTCCCACTAACCTTTTTATACACACAAGGTTCATCCTCATTTTTTATAAAATCAAACTTTTTGATTATCTCATCAAAACGGATGTTCCACCTTCGAGAAGCTTGCTTCAATCCATAAATGGATCGTTATAGCTTACAAACTTGATTTGTTCCAACCATTGAAACAAAACCCTCTGGCTGTATCATATATACATTTTCCTCAAGCTCTCCATTGAGGAAGGTCGTCTTTACGTCCATTTGTCAGATTTCGTAGTCATAATAAGCTGCAATTGCAAGCAAAATTCGAATGGACTTGAGCATAGCTACTGGTGAGAAGGTTTCATCATAGTCAACACCTTATCTTTATTTGAAACATTTTGCAATCAGTCGGGCCTTATAGGTCTCTACCTTGCCGTCAGCTCCAATATTTCTCTCAAAGATTCATTTGCACCCAATAGGCTTAATGCCCTCAGGTGGTGAAACCAAAGTCTATACTTGGTTTTGATCATACTCGTATTTCATGGCTTCTAGCCATTTCTTTGAGTCTTTACTGCTCATAGCCTCTTCGTAAGTCAATGGATCATCATCATTTATGATGCGTACCTCATCATCATCCTCTATGATGAATTCATACCTATCTGGTATCTTCGGTACTCTTCTAGATTTACGAATAGGTTGTGGTACAGTAGGTTCTTCCACTTAGTCAGGTACCTGACTTTGATCCGTAGTATTTTGTGGTTCTTGAACTTCTTCAAGATATATCTTACTCCCACTGACCCCTTCAAGGATAAACTCCTTTTCCAAGAAGGCAGCATGTTTCGCAACAAACACCTTTTGATCAGTAGGATAGTAGAAATAATACCCTATAGTTTCTTTAGGGTATCCAACAAATCTATACTTGTTAGTTCTAGTCTTTAGCTTATCATGCTCAAGCCTTTTGACATAAGCTGGACAACCCCAAGTCTTAACATACTTAAGATTTGGTTTCCTCCCTGTCCATAACTCATATG
This sequence comes from Aralia elata, assembly GCA_034770075.1. Taxonomy (NCBI): domain Eukaryota; kingdom Viridiplantae; phylum Streptophyta; class Magnoliopsida; order Apiales; family Araliaceae; genus Aralia; species Aralia elata. The sequence continues at coordinate 198,844 of JAVJAP010000068.1, forward strand.
GGGTCTTTGGGACGGATTTGGTAGGTACCTTGTTAAGTAGGTATGCAGTCGTTTCTAGGGCATAACCCCAGAAGGATATTGGAAGGTCAGTAAAACTCATCATGGAACGAACCATGTCCAACAATGTTCGATTTCTCCTTTCAGATACACCATTCAACTGTGGCGTCCCTAGTGGAGTCCATTGTGAGATTATACCATTTTCTTTGAGACAATTAAAAAACTCATTGGTTAAGTATTCCCCTCCTCGATCCAATCAAAGAATCTTAATACTCTTTCCAATTTGTTTCTCTACTTCACTTCTGAACTCTTTAAACTTTTCAAACGATTCAGATTTGTATTTCATCAAATACACATATCCAAATCTTGAATGATCATCAGTGAAAGTAATAAAATAAGAATACCCTCCTCGTGCAGTCGTTGTCATAGGTCCACATACGTCTGTGTACCAATGCTAACAACTCTGTAACTCTTTTTCCTTTTTCCACTAAAAGGAGATTTAGTCATCTTACCCATGAGACAAGATTCACAACTTGGATATGATTCGAAATCAGAGAGCTCTAAAAGCCCATCTTTATGCAACTTGGTTAATCTTGTTTCATTACTATGACCGAGTCTTCAGTACCACATAAAGGTAAAATTAACATCATCTCTTTTCCTTTTCTTAGTTTGTTCAATTTGAAGTATATTTTCATGCAAGTCAAGTACATAAGTCCATTCAGTAAATTGCCAACACCATATAAAATATTTTTATTATAAATAGAACAACTGTTGTTCTTTATAATAATATCAAAACCATCCATATCCAATATAGAAATTAAAATAATGTTTCTTATAAGTGTTGGAAAATAATAACAATTATTTAAATAAATGGACTTGCCTGCAGACAGTGCTAAACAATAAGTTCTTATAGCTAATGCAGCAACCTTTGCTTCATTTCCCACTCGTAGAACGATTTCATCCTTGTTCAACTTTCTACTTCTGCTTAGTCCCTGTATATTGTTACATATGTGAGAACCACAGCCGGTATCTAATACCCAAGTAGAATTTTGACTTTCAGAAAAATTAATTTCAATCATGAACAAACCTAGATCGGAAGTCGAAGCTTCTCCAAGCTTCTTCTTTTGGTCCGCAAGATAATCCTTGTAGTTCCTCTTCCAATGACCCGACTTATTACAATGGTAGCAAATTTCTTTGCTATTAGGATCAGCTTTCTTATTATTTTTTCCTTTCGCTTTGCCATTAGCCTTCTTCTTTTTCTTCTTTTTAAAAGATACATTGGACCTCTTCCTTTTCTTGGAAGAATCATCCACCAATAAGACTTGGTCCTTCTTAAATGGGAAGTGACCTTTAGCAGTTTTCAGCCTGTTAAGTAACTCAGGCAAGCTGACGTCTAACTTATTTATGTGAAAATTCACAACAAATTGTGAGAAGGTGTCTCAGAGTGACTGCAAGATCAAATCTTGACTTAACTCTCCATCCATTACGAACCATAACTGTCCAAGTTGTTCAATCAGATTGATCATCTTTAGGACATGAGTCTCAATAGTATTGCCCTCGATCATTCGAGATCGGAAGAGCTCTTTAGATATCTGATATCTTGCAGTCCTACTTTGCTCACCATACAACTCCTTGAGGTGCAGTAATATAGTAAGAACATCCATACATTCACGCTGAAGCTGAAGCTCGTTACTCATGGATGCGAGCATGATGTATTGAGTCAAGGTTGCATCATTTTGCCACTTTCTAAAAGTAGCAATCTCTTCCTCAAAGGCTGTTTGTACAACAGTTGCAGGGGCGGGCGAATTTAGGACATAAGAAATCTTTTCAGCAGTGAGAACAATTCTCAGATTCCTTAACCAGTTCGTGTAATTCGGCCCGGTCAGTTTGTTAGCATCAAGTATGCTACACAGTGATAGTGAGTTTAACATTTTTCAAATTCTGCATGTGAAATAGGCAATATTTTAGCATACATTCATTTTATTAATTACCAAAATAAATTAGGTCTTTATTTAAATTGGTATCTCCCACTATTTTCATCAAACTATATTACCGTCAATATATAGTTCGGAAAATCTAATTAAAGATTTTCTAGTGATAATAAGGATCCCATTTCAAATGTATATAGTCTTATGTGACACAACAAACTATATATAAATAAATAGGTAGACAACTATTGTCAATTACATCACCATATAACTCCTTGTATTTTGCCTCTTAGATTATTTTGATCAAATGTAATAAGCAACATCTTAAATATTTAATACTTACCTTGTGTGACACGCACAAACAAACTCATATTAAATATTCAATACTCTATCGCTTTACCATGCTAGAAGGCGACGTTCGATATTCCAAATAACTTTGAACGTTACAACTTAATATAATTTTTTTGAGGGGTTTGTTATTATTTGTCTTATCTTGTTTAGCGCGCATGTGTGTGTATATATATAGATATATATATATAATATGCATCATATTATTTAACATGCGAAGTATGTTGTATAATAATATATATATATAGTAATCATTCACATATAGAATACTATATTCTACCCAGATTGATTATGGACTTTTATTCTAGTTTGGTTTACTAGAACAACCAAGTGAACCAAAAGGTCAAACCTTGGGTGCAAGAACTGAATTTAAATATAACTATTACATTTAAACCTGGGCTCCATTACAAACGGGTCTTCAATCGCTCCTTGCTCCTTTGTCTCTAATTCTTCAAAATAATTCTAACTAATCCTATTACATAAACTATTTACAATAAATAGAAACATTGATCAGCAATCAAGGGGAAGTACATAGGAGGAAGATAGAATTTACATCAAAAAAAACATAGTAGACGAGGTACGCAGACCCCATTTATAAAACTCATTCATTCAAGCATCCTCATAAAATAAATTCAATCATCCATTGGTCAATAGTCCATAATCAATCTCATTTATTATCATACATATCACCATATGCATGAATAATAAATATTCAATATATATTGATATCATTTAATGGGTAATATTAGTTAGTATGAAAATTAATTTCAAGTCCAAAATAAACCATTTATTTTTAACTTAAAAAATTTCAAAACGGACGTTCTAACCTTCAACCGTTGCCGTGCATGAGCGGCTTGCGCTGCTGCACTTAAGCTCTTTGCGTTGCTACGCGCCAAGACCATACGCTGCTACGCTTGAGCACTGCTGCCCGCCCGAGGCTTGCGCAGCTGCGCATGAAGCGTCAAAACCCAGCAATAGCGTGAATCAGATTTCCTGAAGCTTTTCCAAATCGGGATTTTGATGTTTTTCTCCAAACACATGATTTCATACTAACAATTATACCCAATTAAATTGTTCTAAACACATATCAACATATATATCAAATCAAAATAATTAATAATCTGTATAAAGTTTGGCTCTTGATACCACTGTTAGATTTGTATATAACACAAACATGCAATCAAATTACATAAATAAAGCGGAAGCACGATAAAATCAGATTTTAAATTTTTATACAAACCATCACCGTGATCTTTCCTTATGCGCAATTATTAATTTAACAAAAGAGATAAAGAACAAGAATTATACCCTTGTAGAATTCTAGCTTTCTCAAGTACAAGTTCAACTCTAGTTCTTTTGCGTTCTCCTTGAATTTTACCGATTAAATTCCTTCCTTTGATTAACGTTAGCCACCCAAGTGTTTGGCCTCTAGAGGTGATCCACCATAGAATAATACTTGTTCAAGAAGATGGGTGTTGGCAAAAACCTAGTTTCTATCTCTATAGAAATTGTAAGTACTCTCCACAATTCTAATGGAAGTGTGTGTAACCCCAAATCATGATAAGACTCCTCGTATTTATAGATATAGGGAACCCTCCTAAACTATTTAGGATTAGGGTTTTTATTCTAATTAAACTCCTTTAATTAATTAAACTCCTAATTCAATTAGGAATTTATGAGAGTACTTTTATTAATTAATTCTCAAACCCTTTTAGGAATTAAATAATAATAATAATAGTAACAATAATAATAAGACTCCTCTTATTAATTTATATTTAATATTTCCAGAATAAATAAATAATAAATATTAAGCTATTTACTTTATTTTATCTCCATAGATTAAATTAAATACACTTAACTTATTATTATGATTATGTCATTTACTTCTTAAATAAATATTTTTCTTTTACGGTGTGACCCTTTAGGTTCTCCATATTAAACCGGTTGTGAATAAATCAATTAGAACAATTCTAATCTTATTTAAATAAATAAATTAAACTATTTAATTCATTTAAATAAATAATATTTATTCTACAATAAGGATAAACCCCCTTAGCGATCAACGACTTTTCAGATAATATAGATTTCAACATTAATCACAAAAGAACCTTTCAGTGAATAATTACCGTACAATTAAATCCTTCTACCATACAATGTCCCAATTAAATATAAGATGTGGAATTACTGTCAAGTCTTATTTTATTTAATTATATGCATTTCGATTATTAAATGCACAACTCTAAATAATACAAATTAGAAACTCCTTTCTAATTTAATTCTGCCTTGACCAAGGACTACTGAGCTGTCATTTTATCGAATCGCATAGGAAATTCTCATCTTTTACTAGATGTGGTAGATTCTTTGTTGATCATTCACCTATCTCCATTTATAACTTATTATACCCAAGCATACCCTTTGATATACCTTAAAGGTCTTAAGGGACATGTTAAAGTATAACTTATCATACACAAGATACTGTGATGATCTCAAGTCCAACGATTACTTGTACTACTATCACTAGAGGAATTCTATTCACAGGTAAGTAAAACTGCATTAGGTATTCCTTTAGCGAGTCATGTTCAGCGAACTTATTCTCCAATAAGCACCTACATACTTGCTTTAGTGTCTCCACACAAATGATTGTGAGATCAATCATCCTCTTCCTAAGAGCAAGCAAAGTATGTACTAATCTATCCAGATTCACTAATTCCCTTTTAGTAATCCAACGATTAAGAACGATTTTAGTTTTAAGCTTTCTAAGAATTTAGATCTCATTAGCATGATCATCATCATGATTCTAAAAGCATTGCTTAAAACTATGGGTTTATCATATATTAAATAACAACACCATGTAGATAATGTAAAATGCCTTTAATAAATCAATTCTTTTGTTAATAAATGAATAAAATTACAAAGTATATGCTACATCATATCAAATATGATTGGCTTGTGTGCATACTACTTTCAGCCCCACCACTACCCCACTGCTCCTCGATTCACCACTCCCGAGAGTCATCCACTCAATTCGTAGGTATAAAATCCACTCATCATCTACCCTGCCTCTAGTGAATCCTTTTTCAATAAGAAAATTAGTAAGTGTTTCATACCATGCCCTAGGTGCTTGTTTTAAACCATATAATGCTTTATCTAATCTATAAAAATAAATAGAAAGAGTTGGATTGATAAAACCTGGATGTTGTTTTACGTAAACCTTTTCTTGAAGTTCTCCATTTAGAAATGCACTCTTGACATCCATTTGGAAGACTTTAATCTTCATGTGAGCCGCATATGTCAAGAACATTCTGATGGCTTCTAATCTAACAACAAGAGCAAAGGTCTCATCATAATCGATACCTTCTTCTTGTGAATAACCTTTGGCCACCAACCTTGCCTTATTCTTTGTGATTATACCATCTTCATCCATCTTGTTCCTGCATAATCGATACCTTCTGCTTGTGAATAACCTTTGGCCACCAACCTTGCCTTATTCTTTATGATCATACCATCTTCATCCATCTTGTTCCTGAATACCCATTTGGTACTGACGATCGGATGATCTTTTGGTCTTGGGACTAGCCTCCAAACTTTACTTCTTCCAAATTGGTTTACCTCCTTTTGCATAGCTTCGATCCAACTTGAATCTTCTAAAGCTTCTTCGATCTTCTTAGGCTCCATCTAAGAGAGAAAGCTTAGGAAAAAACATTTATTCTAAGTAACCGACCTTATCCTGACCCTTACATTAGGATCCCCAATGACCAGGTCTTGGGTGTGATCTCTTGCCCATTTACTTCCAGCTGGAACATTTATGCCTTCTTGTCTGAGCTCCTCAAGGTTTGGTTCATGTTCTGCAACATCTTTAATTCATAGAATCTCCATCTCTAGAATAATAGACTATACGTTCTCCTTCTCTGGCACTACGATCATTGGGTCTGGCTCTATGGTTTCAGCATCTTTGATCGCAGTGTTCTCCTACTCTGCGATCTCTGGGTTTTGCTCTACGATCTCATTGAACTCCTACTCTGCGATCTCTGGGTTTTGCTCTACGATCTCATTGAACAATACAACTTTCCTTGGTTCTCCTAAGTCAGATTCATCGAAGGTAACATGGATTGTCACTTCAACGCTCAATGATTTCTTGTTAAACACTCTGTAGGCTTTGTTGTCCATATAGTATCCAAGAAATATCCCTTCATCTGACTTGGGCTGGAATTTGGTCAAACATCTCTTCCCGTTGTTGAGGATGTAAAATTCATAGCTAAAGACATAAAAGTAAATGATGTTTGGTTTTCTTCCTCTCCATAACTTATAGGGCATCTTGAATCAATGATCTGTTCTGAGTGTAGCAGGCAGTGTTAACAGCTTTAGCCCAAAAGTATTCGGGGAGACGGGCCACTACTAGAAATGTCCTTCCTGCCTCGATTAGAGTTTCGTTCTTCCTCTCAGCTGCTCCATTTGTTGTGGAGTTCTTAGAGCTAAGAAATTATGATGAATGTCATTATCTTCGCAGAACTTATCTACCTCAGAGAAATCGAATTCCCTTTCATGATCACTCTTTATTGCTTTAATATTCTCGCCCTTCTCATTCTCGATTAGCTTGAAGAACTTAACTAGTTAAGAGCTGGTTTCATCCTTAGAGCTTAGGAAGAATACCCATGTGAATCTGGTGTAGTCATTTACTATCACCAATGAGTACCTTTTTCTTCCAAGACTAGCTGTTGGGATAGGCTCAAAGAGATCTATGTGTAACAGCTGCATGGGCCTATCATTTGAGTTGACTGCCTTACTTTTGAATGATTTTTTCATTTTCTTTCCAAGCTGACAGGCTTTGCAAGGTCTTTCTTTGAAAAAATTTATCTTTGGCAAGCCTGAGACTAGGTCTTTGGAGGTAAGTTTTGACATGCTTTAAAAGTTCAGGTGGGATAATCTACGATGCCACAGCCAGCTAACGTCTTCTGATGCACTTAGCTCTGTAAGATTAATCGCTTATACGTTGTCTTCCCTAGTTCCAATCAGCTTCAACGAGTTGGATTCCAGGTCTCGAACTTGACACTGGTTATTGAGGAAGATGACTTGATGCCCTTTATCGCACAGTTGGTTGATGCCTAGTAAATTGTGCTTCATTCCTTCAACATATGTTACCTTACTAAATGATGCTTGCACCATTCCCAATTGAGCAATATCCTTGAGTTTTCGTAGAATTGTTGTCTCCAAAGAGAACTGCAGGGCCATCTTTCTCCTTGAAGTTCGACATGAGAGTCTTGTTGCCGATCATATGTCTTGAGCATCCACTATCGAGATACAAGATTAGAGTTAGTGGAGCTCTGTACCTACATCAAAAATTAACCTTTATTTTGGTACCCAAACTTGCTTGGGTCCTGACTTATTAGTACCCTTGGGGACCCAAATCTGCTTGATTTTAGGTCGCTAATATGCTAGATAATAATCATTAAAATAATACAATGTATAAATATGACCATATTAATGACATATATAACATCTAATATGATGCATATGTGAGTGTGTGCACGGATTTCTTTTCATCAAGGACACACGTGGATGATAGCCATAGGAACTTTTTTTCCCTGCTGAAACTCTCTCTCCTTCTATATTGTTCTACAATTTTGTGGTCTCGTAGAGTAAAAGTTAACTCTACATTTCAAGCCTGGTTAGTTTGTAGAGTTAATTTACTTGACTCTACAACTTTCGAGGCTTGAAGGTAGACTTTGGCTTACTCTGCGATTTCATAAATCCTAGACCAGTATATGATCTATTATTCTTGGGAACAACATTCTGATCTGCAGAGATCGGACATCTAGGAATAATAGGTTTAGCGACCTCTTTGAATTTCACAAACACGTTGTCTCTATGGGAAGAAAAAGCATTGTTGTTGTTAGTCTCCATCGATTTATCCACACTTGGATTTGAGGAAGAATCCCCAAATCCCTTACCTGATCTATTAGAGACTGCTCTCGAACTTGTGATCAGGGAGTCCATAGACGAAGAAGATTGATTCTACGTAGAGATTGTCTACTCCAGCTCCTTTATCTTAGAGGTTAGGATTAACTCTCTCTGCGCACTACATTCAGTTATTTGTCTCAATTTCTCATTCTCTACCTCAAGGTTAGAGAGAGACGCAGTACTTCGTAGAGCTGTTTCCAGTTCTACTTGAACTTTCTCTTTCTCCTCTTGAAGGAGAGAATGGTCCTTTGATAGAACCCTGAACCAGTTCATATATTGATGCAGATCTAAAGTAATATCATGCAATGCAGTTCTTAGATCATTAGTATCTACATCAAAGGAGTTAAAGTCGAATACCTCACTAATGTCAATTTCTTAACGATCAGTGGTGTTGCTAGCATCTGCTTTTATAGCCATTAAACATAGGTTGGCCACATGGGGTCTCTCATCTTCACTAGACTTAAATCTTAAATCATTCTGTGAGTCACTTCATGACCCTTCAGCTACTAGACCCTTGTCATTTTTCTTTTGAAATTTCTTGTAGCCCTTAGATTCTTTCTTTGGGGCTGACTTCTTCTTGTCCCTTTTCAGCTCTTCTCGCAGGGGCTTGGTGCACTCTGCGATATAGTGACATGTCTTCTTACAGTTATAGCACAGGTCCTTGTCTTGATCACGGTTGCTGCTGCTTTTTTGTTGTTAAAATACTTTCTTGCTCTACTACTTTTGCCCTTTCGCATGAACTTTCTCAATCTCCTGGCTAGCAACACCATGTCTTCATTATCATCATCATCATCAGACTCAACTATAGCTGGGGCTTTGGAGGCTGCTTCTGATGCTTTTAGAGAAACCCTTCTCTCTTTCTTATTTCCTTCTTAGATGCTTTCTGCCCGCTAGTTCAGCTCTAGCTCATAGGTAAGGAGATTACCATTGAGCTTCTGCATGGTCATCTCGTCCAAATTCATTAACTCTCAAATTGTAGTGGTTTTGGCATCCCACTTGCAAGGTAGTGCTCTCATGAATTTGATGTTGAGGTCTATATTTGGGTAGACCTTCTTCCATATGCTCTCAGAGAGTTGAGCAGCACATTGAATCTTTTATATATGGCAGTTATGTTCTCCCCAAGCAGATGAGAGAACATTTCATATTGTTGGGTGAGTAGGGAGCAGGGACTGCTTATCCTCTCTGACTTCTTCAATGCCTTCGTGCATGACCAGCAGGGCTTCCCAGACCTCCTTGGCTGTTATGCAATTGACAACATTTTCAAATAGCTCATCTTCTAGAGCCATGAACAGGATGTTCTTAGCCCTCTTATCCAGCTGCACCATCTTCTTCTCCATGTCTGTCCATTCTGCTCTTTACTTAACAGAGACTTTATTCGGATCATCTCTCGTTGGAGCTAGCCTCGTTGGGACATAGGGACCACTGATGACAGCGTCAAACAGGTCTCCATTAATAGCATTTATATAGGCTTATATACGAACTTTTCAATTTATAAATTTTTCTCTATTGTAAAGGGGTGGCTTATTTTCACCATCAAACTCTAAACTAGTTTTATTCTGTTTCATAGATCAACTCAAGCGATTAAAGCTTTGTTCAAGAGAATCAGCTCTGATACCATTTGTTGTTTCCTAAAGGCGCGAGGAGATCTAGAAAGGGGGGTTTGAATAAATCTTTAAAACTTTTTATTTTAAATGGTATTACCAGATTATAACTTAATCAACTTTAGATTACTTATGCATAATGGAATATTAGTTTGAAAATCCCTTTAAAGATTTAAGAAAAATCTTAGCTCTGAATTTAGTCTTTGTGGAATTAAGTCACACACAACGATAAAAATTAATTACAGAAATGTAAATGCTGAAAAATAAATGATACAAGAAATTTTAACTGGTTCAAAGTATAAATAACTCGTAGTCCACTCTTTTACTCTGTGAGTAGGAAATCCACTAAAGATGCAGGGGGTGATCACTTAGATTAGATCATTAAGATCTATTACAATGTTAAATCACTCAGATTCCTTCAAGTTACTCAGACTTGGCAAAGGGTCACTAAGACCAGTTCACTAAGAACTCTTCAAGTCACCTAGACTTGGTAACAAGTAGGTCGCTAAGATCTTAGAATGAACTCTATAATTTTTCTGCGGACTCTGCGATCTTGATTTAACTTTACGAATTCCCGACATATTATGCGATCTTTTTCTGAATGTTCTGCAATAGCTCTGTTGACTCTGCGTTCTTCAATAGACTTTTCGATTTATCATAGTAGCTTTACGATCGTCCAATCTGACTATATGATCGATTCAGTCCTATCATCTATACATTTGTTCAGCTCACTAGATCAACCTAACAAGTTTGATCTTCTATTCTAAGTTATTGTACATCATATTCTTAGTAAGGATTTTACAAAAGCTACTCGTACAAATATACATTAATATTATCTTATCATCATCAAATCAAATATACAATTCCTAAGATATTCGAATTCGACCATTATCCGTTTCCGAATAAGTATCCGAATTTATAAGCATAATTAATTAAAATTAATAAATAGCTAATTTAAAATTTTAAAAATTACTATTATGATATGAATATAACATAACACAATCATCAACAATATGATTAAATTATAAAATTTAGAAAGAAAAACATTAATCACTCTATTTAATAAAATATCTTTAAGGAAGATATTAAAAATATTATAATTTTATAATAAGACTCGTTCTTTGCTCGGGATTATGACTAGGATTTATAAATGGATATTATAAATATATATGGTGGTCACAGATATTATAAATATATATATATATATATATATATATATATATTACTGATACAGAATTTAATGGGTGAGAGAAATTTGGAGGTGGTGAATAAAGAAATTGGAAGAAAAAAATAGGGATATAAACATTAAGGTAAAAAAGATAAAAAAAAATTATGACAGATCAAGAGTCCAAAAAAATAACGCTTTTATTGCTCTCTGATCCCTTGATATATATATATATATATATATATATATATATATATATATATATATATATATATATACAACACGGATCAGGTGCGGGATCCCGCATTTTGTTAAAATGCGGGACTTTCTTTTTTTTTTGTTTTTTTTTTAAAACAATTAAAAATAAATAAATAAATAATTATGGAACTGAAATTTTTACATAATACAGTGTTTTGGGCGTGATTTGGATACATATAACAAAACATGTATGTACAGTCTGCGCAGACTGCACATACATGTTTTGTTATATGTATCCAAATCACGTCCAAAACATTGTATTATGTAAAAATTTCAGTTCCATAATTATTTTTTTTTAGTTGTTTTAAAAAAAAAGCAAAAAAAAAAAATGTCCCGCATTTTAAGAAAGTCCGGGATCCCACACTGGATCCGGACTCTATATATATATATATATATATATATATATATATATATATAGGGGATTGATCCATTAACAACGTTGTCAATTTAAGGTTATCCTTACAACAGATCGTGAGCGTCCATCCGTAGATCAGACGGTTAATAAAGCCTTCGTCCGCAGTTTAATACTGCGAACAGGATAGATGACCAAAATACCCTTCTTGTAAATGTCTTCCGTCCGCAGTATTAAACTGCGGACGCTAGGTATGGTCAAATGGCCAATTGGGAACGACATTATTTTTAAATAAGTGTCGTCCGCAGTTTTAAACTACTGCAGACGCTATGGCTAACTGTAATTGAGAGTAGGATCGTGGAGTAAGACCTCTCTCTTCCGTTCCATCACCAACCAAAAACCCACCCTCCAATTTAGATTTGTGGATTGCAGAAATTTAGATAGAGAAATAAGTAGTGGTAACACCCAATCTCTCTCTTCTCCATTCTCTTCTTACGCCAATGGAGTTATGAGTAATAAAAAAAATTTAAAAGCAAATTTTCAACCATATTTAATTTATTAAGATCAAAAATTAGAATAGAAAGAAAGAAGTCTACTCTACGATTTTGGCCTTACTCCACGATTCTACTCCCAATTACAGTTGGTCATAGTGTCTGCAGTATTAAACTGCGGACAAGGGACTTATTTAAAAAACGACGTCGTTTGCCAGTTGGTTAGTCATACCTAGCGTCTGCAGTATAATACTGCGGACAACCCTTATTTAAAAACGACGTCGTTTCTCAATTGGCCAACCATACTTAGCGGATCGGCTCAAATGACTTCGGGATCGAACCGATGGCGGATTACTTCGGGAAGATCAGAAATTCCTTCGGGAGTTCGGGAAGGATTCCCCTTTATTTCTTTTATTACTTTGGAAAATATTCGGCTATCGGAAATCCTTCCCGAACTCCCAAAGGAATTTTCGATCTTCCCGAAGTAATCCGCCATCGGCCCGATCCCGAAGTCATTTTGCGCCGATCTGCTAAGTTTGGTTGGCCAATTGGGAAACTATGTCGTTTGTAAATAAGTGTCGTCCGCAGTATTAAACTGCGGACGCTAGGTATGCTAGCCAACTGAGAAACGACGAGTTTTTAAATAAGTCCCCCGTCCGCAGTTTAATACTGCGGATGCTATGACCAACTGTAATTGGGAGTAGGATCGTGGAAAGGATAAATGTTTTTTTCATAACTCTACTTTAGGTAAACTTACAATCAATTAACTCAACTTTTTTTTCTTACAATTAACTAACTATACTTTACTTTTCTAGCACAAATTTAAATTTCCGTCAACGGGATTAACTATTTTAATAGAATATTGACGTGGAAATGCCACATATTTACTAAATCCTAGTTGAAAGCTTCTTTTTGACATGTAAGTTAATGCCCACCTAATAAAGACCAACTCACCCCCATTAACCCGGCCCAAACATTCCAATAATTTTTATTCAATAAAATAATAAATTAAACATAATATCAAAATAAATTTCATCATCTTCATCTGAAAACCCAGAAAAAATCACCAACCAAATAACTCACAACCCACTGTTCATCATCTTCTTCTCCCCAAACAAAATATCACTAAACAAAATCATCTATATACATTAAATTTTCAAAAACAAAACTATCCGTAAACCCAAAATCATTTGTAGATCTGGGCCATCTCTTCTTCGCCTCTATGTAATGTCCAGGAAATTTTAAACTTTGTATCCAATTATTTTGATATACAAAATTCATTTTTATATAATTTTTCGGATTTAATTGGATCCATGTAGGTATTATTATTTAATAAATACGTGGTCCAATAATTTTCTTTGCCTTAAAGGGGCTCACTAATAGTTGAATAAATTAATGAGTTAACCCTAACATTTGATTTGGCAAGAAAATTTGGGGGAAATTAAATAAATAATTTTATCGGATTAAATAATTCGAATAAAGAATTATGGTTAAAATAAATATTTTAAATATTTTAAATGAATAATTAATTGGTTTAGTTATTTGATTTAGAATATTAGAAATGCAATGTGGTTAAGTTAATTTGGGTCATTTTTCTTTTATTTAGACTGACCCATTGTTTTTATTTATTGGGTTGAACCCAAATTTTAATTGAGCCCAATCTCCTTTCTATTTTTCTGTGGGCCGAACCAAATGGGCTGGCAAGTCCTCATGAGTTAAACTAAATAAGCTAAGCCCAAATTCTTTTATTCTCCTAAACAAATGGGCTGAGCCCATTCCTTATCCATTTTACCGATCGGGTTGGGAAATACACTGGGTCGGTCCAATCAATTTGGGAAAAACCGATCGGTGGAAGTAATTTGGGGCAAACGGTGAAATTCATTTGGGAGGGGTTCAAAATCGGCAGAATCCAATTGGGGGAAACAGCCGAGCAAATGGGGGAATCCAAAGCCCTAGCTAGATCGATCGAGGAGAGGGAGTAGGCCTAGGCCCTCAATCAGTCAGGGGTGAGAGACGGGAGGAAGGCGCCAGCGACAGCTTGCGTCGATCGGTCGAAGCGAGGAAGAAGCGGCGACTAGCGGACTAATTAAAGGACCGAGCGTCTGTCGAAGAGACCAAGGTTCCAGGATTTCGGCAACACGACTGGTGAAAACGCACGCGGCTCAAAGCCAGCCGGCAAGTCACAGTGAAGTGGGCAATCAGTCGACGGCTCACCCCCTTCCTACCGATGGTCAGTACTGGGTCGATTGAGGTAATATCCAGCGATTTGGGTAAAAGATATACTATAAATTGAACCCTCCCCCAAACCCCAAAGCTGCCGATTTCCTCGTTTGTGAGTCCAAATTAGAAAAGAAATTTCAGAGAGTAGAGATAACAGGGGAACGGGAGGTAAATGTCCAGCGTGATCAATTATTTTGGGAGAAGAAGAAAAACAGCAACCCGATCGAACCCAAGGTACAACACTGGGATTAATGAGATACTGTGATAGTTTTCTAGTTAGGGTTTTTGTATAAATTTTTCTTGCGGTTTGTTTTAGTTCTTTCTTTTCTGTACTTAGGTTGTGATGTTCGACTGTGTTGGGTTAACAAGTCTGCTAATGTATTGTGTTGGGTTATTTGGTTTAGAAATCTGGTATGGTGTTGATTATACTATACCTTGTATTGGGATATTTGTTTCTCCATACTGGATTCAATTGTTTTTGATAATGTTGTATTTCTTTCTAGCAGTTGAGGGCGTGGGTTCATACTATATATTGCTTTGAAACTGTGTTGTATGGTCCTGTGAATTGGGAAATTGTGTATTAAGGAATTATAGGTTCTGGCAAACTTGGTTTTTGCGATTTAGCCAGTGCTGTGTTATAGAGCGTACGCCATATTTTGGTTATAAGGCTTGAGTCAGTTATTTTGTTGTTGGTTGGTGTTCACTGTGTTCGATGGACAGTCTCGTTAGATGTTGAAAACAATCCTTGACTGTGTATAGAAATTGAACTGTATTGTCGTATGAACCTGTTGGGATTTTCCTGTTCCATTGAGGGGTAATACTAGTTAATTGAAGTAGAAACTGCAAACTTGCTAAATCATGGCTACTAATCTCGGCAGGAGAAGAGGAGAAAAAAAATGGGATTATTATCCTTAATAAACAATGTTTGAATTGTTTTCCAAATTGATGGTGTAATTCATGGGTTTATTTAAAACAACAATAAACTAGGGTTAATAATTATTTATTATTTAACATTAGGTAATAAAGAAAATAAATATTTAATTATTTTTAATTTATATTAATAATAATTAGGTATGAATAATGTTAAGGAAATAATTATTTATTATTTAACATTAAATAATAAATAAATATCTAATTATTATTTATTTATATTAAGTACGAATAGAATTAAATAATAAATAAAGATAATAAATATTTAATTATTATTTAATTAATATTAAATAGTAATTAAGTATGAATAAAGTTAATAAATAATTATTTATTATTTTCCCAATAAATAATAAATAAAGATAATAAATATTTAATTATTATTTAATTAATATTAAATAGTAATTAAGTATGAATAAAGTTAATAAATAATTATTTATTATTTTCCCAATAAATAATAAATAAAGATAATAAATATTTAATTAATATTTAATTAATATTAAATAGTAATTAAGTATGAATAAAGTTAATAAATAATTATTTATTATTTTCCCAATAAATAATAAATAAAGATAACAAATATTTAATTATTATTTAATTAATATTAAATAGTAATTAAGTATGAATAAAGTTAATAAGTAATTATTTATTATTTTTTCAATAAATAATAAATAAAGATAATAAATATTTGATTCAAGTAATGATAATTAAGTTAATACATTAAACATTTAATTACTGTTGAATAAGGGACAAGGAATAATAATTACTCAATTACCCTTAAAGGTAAATAGTAATTAAGTGCAAATAAAACTAAATGACTTATAAACTAGTCACTATTAGTTAGTAATGCATAATAAATTAATTATTTATTTTCATAAATAAGGATTTTTGACCCATATTAGAGACGAATAAGGGTAATGATGATCTGAGTGTTCGAAGAATAAGAAATCATAATTAGCTATCAGTTATTTTAATAGCTAAGAATCATTAATTAATCTCTGTTTAACTAATGTTAAATAGTAATTAAATGTAATTGGTAAATTGTTTATCTGCCAAACAAATGGTATAGTAAGGTGTGCCAATATACAACTATGCCATATTAATTGATAAATCGACTTTATCCAATGATAGGTCACTTAAGATCAATTAATTAAAGCTAAATTTTATCTGTAGCTGAGCAAACAGGCAAGTTCTATCTTACTCAACTTTTACATTGAGCAAATTTCTAAACCTTATGCACTATTTTTAATTTGTGCAAAAAGGTATATATTGCAAGTTATTCCTTAAGCTTGAATCATATCTCCAAGCATGCTTTAACTGATCTAATTACTTTTAAAATTATTCCACATCTTTGTATTTATTGACATTCGCACTCGTGCATTTGAATTCGTATATTTATTTAAGTTCAGAAATTTGTGAACTATTCATGGTTAAGTCTGAACCCTTGTTCGGTCAGGCAAGTATGTGAGGATTTATAAAAGCTATCCGAACCAATCGATGGTAAGGATTCTTAGACTAAATGGACACCCCTTTTATTATAGGGGAGTACCCAAGGTACCGTATATAAGGTACAAATAGCAGAGTTAAATGTTATGCATACACATAGCGTACGCGAGGCTGATCCCCTCAAGTACTTATTCTGTAGCCAGTAACCAGAGGGTCAACTAGCTATTGACTCCTTTGGAAGTTTTTATTCAAGTCTATTTGACTATCAATTGTTCTAAAAGCTTTTATTGTTATTGCTTCTGATAATTCTATTGTTGAAATCTCTTTCTACATCCCTTTCATCATGATATATCCTTATTGTTGTATTTTAAACTTGCTGAGCAAACTCGTTGCTCATCCTTGCTATATCATGACTTCATTGCATCTAAACCCAAGACGTCAGGGAAGAACAAAGGAAAAGAAAAGATGAAGTAATAGACTTCGTGTAACAGATTTTAAATTTACGTGTAGTTAATTACTGTGAATGTAATTTAAACCCTGACATTTATTTAGGGTATGGATTTGTGTAAGTGTTTAAGGTTATTGTATTCTGGGACTAGTCACACCTTTATAATGAACAACGTATGTTTATTATATTCCGCATTTTAGTTACCATATGTTGTTAGAGGTGAATGTTTATTTCGGATCGTGATGACCGGATCCGGGTATTTCGAGACCCAAATTTGGGGGCGTCACAGGTTGGTATCAAAGCCATAGGTTATAAACTTTAGGATCGCGAAACCTAAGTTATAACCTTAGCATTAAACTCGTATTGAGTACGCTAGGATATGAATTAAGGAGATTCAGGTAATGGCTTGTCTGGGGGTGGATTGTGGAAATCTGCCAAGCCGAGTTGTACATGATAAAATATCATTTCATTCTATCAATGAACATATTTTATTATGATACTGATATTTGTTATCTCTGTCTGTGATTGTAGGATGGCTGATAGGGAAGGGACTAGTGGGACCCAGGAGGAGGAGACATTCCTAGATTTACCAGTAGTTGTTGAGCAGTTGGTGGGGTATGCTCCTGTTGCCCCAGGGGTACCACTGGAGGAGTCCGAGCCAGAGGAGGACTATCAGAGGGAGCTACAAGAGCCTGTCATAGGTAGGGTGATGAGATCCGGTAGTCAGGACCCGGATAACAGTGAGGAGGACCCCGAGACCGAGGGAGAGGAGCCACCTGCTTATGTTGATGGCATGGGGTCCACTGCCGACGATATCATTGAGGGACTGACCAGCAGGAACGAGGAGCTGGAGGCTCGGATAGCTCATCTGGAGGAGCAGAATCAGACCCACCAGATCAGAGAGGACCAGTATAGAGACCTGGCCTATCAGCTCGAGCATGACCTGGGAGTAGCGAAGATGCAGCTGCAGGGCTACGAGTCCTCAGCGCAGCAGATCGGACCACTGCTACATCAGCTAGTGGCCCGGAACGCTGAGCTGAGAGAGAGGCTGGAGCAGAAGGATCTGCAGATCGCCCACCTGAAGGCCAAGCAGGAGGCCATGAGGTTTAAGTTTGGGCTGGAGGTGTCTGAGAGGATGCATGTTAGAGAGGCCTGGGTCAGGGAAGCCAGGAGGGTTGACCAGTTAGAGGACCAGTTGGAGGCCAGAGCAGTGAGGATAGAGACCCTAGGATATGCTTTAGATGCAGCCTACAGGAGGCCCCGGACTGAGGTATGGGAGTCTAGCCGCTCTGTTCATCGCACGGTTGGGGGTGGAGCATTCTCTTCTGGTCAGCAGGCACGGATTCGTCACGACGTGCAGTGACGTGATATGATGGTTACTTTGTTTTTAGTACAGTCAGTCCCACTTTTTGTTATATTAGGGACGTATTCATGTTTAACTTATGAAACTCTATATCCATTTTCATGTTTGGGGTAGCGGTTAAACCCCAACTTTTGTTGCTTTGACAGATGGAAAGTTAGGATTCCCCACTTTTGTCTTAGGGGAATGTTTGATGATGGATAGGGTATGTAGTGGCGCATTTATAGAAGTATGCCACAGGTTTAGTCTTTGTAACAAACAGTGGTATATCAATATAAATGCAGGTGTTTCATTTAAATCAAATGTGTTTGATAGATGTTTTTACCCTTGATTGCTGATTTTAATGACATATTGTAAAATATGAAACTATAGGTAAAAGTCGACCAGAATTCAAATAATGCCGCCAAGAGGACGACCACGTAACCGGCAGGTTGAAGAGTCAGAAAGCGAGGTTGGAAATCAATCCAATCCAATGAGAATGTTCGCGGAGATGCTGGCAGAAGCCATGCAGTCAAGGCCGCCACCTGGAGGGACTCAACCAGCACCCGAGCCAGTGCATCATTTGGCAAATTTTAAAGATTTTAAACTGGTTGGACCACCCGAGTTCAAGGGAACTCTTAACCCAATCGAAGCACAGACCTGGATCGAAGAGATAGAAAAGGTCTTCGAGGTCGCACGGGTGGCCGAGGAACAAAAGACAGGATTTGCCACGTTCATGCTAAAGGGCGAGGCTAATTATTGGTGGAAGGCCAACAAGGGTCGAGCAGGTGAGGGAGTCATTCCATGGGAAAGATTTAAAGAGTTGTTCTTCGAAAATTACTTCCCGGAGAACATACAGCAAGATATGGAAGTAAAGTTCCTGGAACTGAAACAGGGGAATATGACTGTCGCCGAGTACGCGGCAAAGTTTAATGAGCTGGCCCGATTTGTCCCACACCAGGTGGACACCGAGGCCAGGAAGGCAAGAAGGTTTGAGCTGGGACTAAAACCATGGGTACAGAAGTCAGTCGCAATATTGAAGATTAAAAACTTCTCGGAGTTGCTGGAAAGGGATATCATTGCGGAAGGGGGCAATGAAGCAGTAGCCCGATTTAATCAGGACAGAAAGAAGAACCAAGAGGCTGCCAAGGCAGGAAGCAGCGGAGGCAGCAACCCCAATAAGCGCAAATGGAATGAAAGCCAATCGTTCGGGAGCAATAAATCCGGAGGAAACCAATCTGGAGGGGAGGCGAGGAAAACTGGCAGGTGTAGTAATTGTGGGAAAAACCACACGGGGGAATGCATGAAAGGGAAAAGTGTTTGTTACCGGTGTGGACAGCCGGGGCACATGGCTCCCCAGTGTCCGAACAAGTCAAAGGGAGGATGTTTCTCTTGTGGATCACCCGACCACCAGATTAAGGATTGCCCGAAGAGGAAGGGTGATGTCGGGAGTGGTAACAGGAGCAACAACAACAGCGGAAACAACAACCGACTGAGCTACGGGGCACCAGCCAGTCAAGCCAACAGGCCGACAGCCCGCACGTTCAATATGACTGTTCAGGATGCCATGGAATCCAAAGACGTGGTGTCAGGTATCATCCCAATCAATGATATAAATGCATATGTGTTATTCGATTCGGGTGCTACCTGCTCTTTTGTTTCCGAAGAATTTGCTAGTCAGTTAAATTTACCTCGTGAAAAGTTAGAACACCCTATGAACGTAGAAGTAGCAAACAAGGAAATTATCCCCGTAGAATGCATTCATAGGAATTGTAGTGCTGAATTGCGAGGACTTAAGCTCAATGTGGATTTGATACCAATTCGGCTGGGAGAGTTTGATGTAATCCTATGAATGGATTGGCTATCAATTCACGGAGCAGTTATTGACTGTAAGAAGAAATGTGCACACCTGAAGACTCCTAATAAGTCGAAGGTGGTATTTTACGGTAGTAAGTCACCAAGACAATCTTGTTGTCTAACTATGATGCAAACCAAGAAACTGCTTAAGAAAGGTTGCGTGTGTTATTTGGCACATGTAATTGATACTCGTCCGGTCAGGGATGAGATGAGTCAAATACCAATCGTGAGGGATTTCGCTGATGTCTTCCCCGATGAACTTCTGGGACTACCGCCGGACAGGGAAACCGAGTTCGTTATCGATTTGGCACCGGGAACCGCACCAATATCGAAGCCGCCGTATCGAATGACACCTGTAGAGATGAAAGAGTTGATGGTGCAACTACAGGAACTATTAGATAAAGGTTATATCAGACCGAGTGTGTCCCCGTGGGGAGCGCCAGTTCTATTCGTAAAGAAAAAGGATGGTTCGATGAGGCTTTGTATCGACTACCGGGAGTTGAACAAAGTTACGATTAAGAATAGGTATCCGCTTCCTAGGATTGACGATCTATTTGATCAACTTAAGGGAGCGAAATACTTTTCAAAAATCGACCTAAGAACAGGCTATCATCAGCTAAAGGTGAGGCAGGAAGATATCCCGAAGACTGCATTCAGGACTCGTTATGGGCACTTCGAGTTCCTGGTAATGTCATTTGGATTGACGAATGCACCAGCAGCATTCATGGATATGATGAACCGAGTGTTCAAGCAGTACTTGGACAAGTTCATAGTTGTATTCATTGATGACATCTTGGTGTATTCAGGAACAGAGGAGGAGCATGCTGAACATTTAAAGAATGTATTAGGAGCTCTCAGGAGGGAGAAGTTGTACGCGAAGTTTTCTAAGTGTGAGTTTTGGTTGCAGAGGGTACAGTTTCTGGGTCACGTCATCGACAAGAATGGTGTTTCGGTGGACCCAGCAAAAGTGGAAGCAGTTATCAACTGGGAACAGCCGAAGACGCCGACAGAGATCCGGAGTTTTTGGGATTAGCGGGATACTATCGAAGGTTCATACAGGATTTTTCAAAGATAGCATCGCCGTTGACCAACCTCACCAGGAAAACAGTTAAGTGCGTTTGGTCGGAGAAATGTGAGGAAAGTTTTATGGAACTGAAGAAGAGACTTAGTCAAGCACCGGTGTTGACCTTACCCGACAACACTGGGGGTTTTGTAGTGTATAGCGATGCGTCACACAAAGGTCTTGGCTGTGTGCTAATGCAGCACGGCAGGGTCGTGGCGTACGCATCACGTCAACTGAAGGACTATGAGAAGGGTTACCCGACTCATGACTTGGAGTTAGCAGCGGTAGTTTTCGCCTTGAAGATTTGGAGGCACTACCTATACGGGGAGAAGTACGAGATATATACAGATCACAAAAGTCTGAAATATATCTTCACTCAAAAGGAACTGAACATGAGGCAGCACCAATGGTTAGAATTGATCAAGGACTACGACTGTGAAATTCTGTACCATCCGGGCAAAACAAATGTAGTGGCTGATGCCTTAAGCAGGAAAGGCAAGGTGAAATTGATGCAGTTGACAGTTCAAGAGGAATTGATAAAGGACTTTGGACGTCTGGAACTGGAGGTTAGGTATCCAATGGAGGCGGACGAAAAAGTGTTCACCGTGACAGTAGGTCCGACTCTACTGGATAAGATACAGAAGGCTCAAGAATTTGATGAAGAATGCATTGACAGTAAGAAGCAACTATCGGAGGGTAAAACATTGAAGTACAAGGTTGACAGCACAGGATTGTTGAGATTCGAGGGAAGGATCTGGATACCGTACGTACCAGACCTAAGGGAAGAGATATTGCAGGAGGCCCATAATACGAGATTTTTGGTACATCCGGGTAGCACCAAAATGTATCAAGATCTTCGTCAGCATTATTGGTGGCCGCATTTGAAGGGGGAAGTTGCAGAATTCGTCAGCCGGTGTTTAACTTGTCAGAGGATCAAGGCAGAGCACCAACGGCCAAGCGGATTGTTGCAACCTTTAGAGATTCCCGAGTGGAAGTGGGAACACATCACAATGGATTTTGTGGTAGGACTCCCGACAACACCAAAGGGTCTAGACGCCATCTGGGTGATCGTAGATCGTTTAACCAAGTCTGCCCATTTTCTACCAATCAAGATCAGGTACAAATTGGAGCAGTTAGCGAAGCTTTACGTGAAGGAGATAGTATCGCGACATGGAGTACCGGTGTCTATTGTATCTGACAGAGATCCGCGCTTCACGTCAAATTTTTGGAGAAGTCTACAGGAGAGACTGGGAACACAGTTGAGAATGAGTACGGCGTATCATCCTCAGACTGATGGTCACAGTGAGCGAACCATTCAGACTCTAAAGGATATGCTCCGGGCAGTTGTGATGGACTTAAGTGGCAGCTGGGACGATCACTTGCCACTAGTAGAGTTCGCCTATAACAATAGTTACCATGCTAGCATTGGTATGCCACCGTACGAAGTGTTGTATGGAAGGAAGTGTCGAACACCGTTGTGTTGGGATGAAGTTGGTGAACGGAGATTGTTGGGACCAGAATTGGTACAACAAACCGTGGAAATTATTAAAGTAATAAGACAGCGGTTAGTAGCAGCCCAGGATCGCCAGAAGAAGTATGTTGACTTACATCGTCAGAAACGAGACTTTGAAGTCGGAAGCTTTGTGTTCCTGAAAGTATCTCCCTGGAAAGGGAAGATCCATTTTGGGAAGAAGGGCAAGCTGAGCCCTAGGTTCATAGGACCTTTTGAAATATTAAGGAGAATAGGCGAAGTGGCGTACGAGGTAGCATTACCCCCTGAGCTCGAGCACATTCACAACGTGTTTCATGTATTAGTGTTACGTCCATATAAGCCAGATTATAAGCATGTCATTTCCTATGAACCAATTCAAGTTGAAAAGGACCTATCGTACGAGGAGATTCCTGTTCAAATATTGGATCGGAAGGAGCAGAAGCTGAGAAATAAAATCATTCATTCCGTTAAAGTTCTCTGGAGGAATCACGCGGTGGAAGAAGCTACGTGGGAACTCGAAGAGAAGATGAGAGCAAATTACCCGCAGTTATTTGAGTAAACTTAGATTGAAATTCCGAGGACGGAATTTTTATAAGGGGGAGAGGATGTAATGTCCAGGAAATTTTAAACTTTGTATCCAATTATTTTGATATACAAAATTCATTTTTATATAATTTTTCGGATTTAATTGGATCCATGTAGGTATTATTATTTAATAAATACGTGGTCCAATAATTTTCTTTGCCTTAAAGGGGCTCACTAATAGTTGAATAAATTAATGAGTTAACCCTAACATTTGATTTGGCAAGAAAATTTGGGGGAAATTAAATAAATAATTTTATCGGATTAAATAATTCGAATAAAGAATTATGGTTAAAATAAATATTTTAAATATTTTAAATGAATAATTAATTGGTTTAGTTATTTGATTTAGAATATTAGAAATGCAATGTGGTTAAGTTAATTTGGGTCATTTTTCTTTTATTTAGACTGACCCATTGTTTTTATTTATTGGGTTGAACCCAAATTTTAATTGAGCCCAATCTCTTTTCTATTTTTCTGTGGGCCGAACCAAATGGGCTGGCAAGTCCTCATGAGTTAAACTAAATAAGCTAAGCCCAAATTCTTTTATTCTCCTAAACAAATGGGCTGAGCCCATTCCTTATCCATTTTACCGATCGGGTTGGAAAATACACTGGGTCGGTCCAATCAATTTGGGAAAAACCGATCGGTGGAAGTAATTTGGGGCAAACGGTGAAATTCATTTGGGAGGGGTTCAAAATCGGCAGAAACCAATTGGGGGAAATAGCCGAGCAAATGGGGGAATCCAAAGCCCTAGCTAGATCGATCGAGGAGAGGGAGTAGGCCTAGGCCCTCAATCAGTCAGGGGTGAGAGACGGGAGGAAGGCGCCGGCGACTGCTTGCGTCGACCGGTCGGAGTGAGGAAGAAGCGGCGACCGGCGGACTAATTAAAGGACCGAGCGTCTGTCGAAGAGACCAAGGGTTCCAGGATTTCGGCAACACGACTGGTGAAAACGCACGCGGCTCAAAGCCAGCCGGCAAGTCACAGTGAAGTGGGCAATCAGTCGACGGCTCACCCCCTTCCTACCGATGGTCAGTACTGGGTCGATTGAGGTAATATCCAGCGATTTGGGTAAAAGATATACTATAAATTGAACCCTCCCCCAAACCCCAAAGCTGCTGATTTCCTCGTTTGTGAGTCCAAATTAGAAAAGAAATTTCAGAGAGTAGAGATAACAGGGGAACGGGAGGTAAATGTCCAGCGCGATCAATTATTTTGGGAGAAGAAGAAAAACAGCAACCCGATCGAACCCAAGGTACAACACTGGGATTAATGAGATACTGTGATAGTTTTCTAGTTAGGGTTTTTGTATAAATTTTTCTTGCGGTTTGTTTTAGTTCTTTCTTTTCTGTACTTAGGTTGTGATGTTCGACTGTGTTGGGTTAACAAGTCTGCTAATGTATTGTGTTGGGTTATTTAGTTTAGAAATCTGGTATGGTGTTGATTATACTATACCTTGTATTGTATTGGATTGAAACCTTCCTCAGTATTGGGATATTTGTTTCTCCATACTGGATTCAATTGTTTTTGATAATGTTGTATTTCTTTCTAGCAGTTGAGGGCGTGGGTTCATACTATATATTGCTTTGAAACTGTGTTGTATGGTCCTGTGAATTGGGAAATTGTGTATTAAGGAATTATAGGTTCTGGCAAACTTGGTTTTTGCGATTTAGCCAGTGCTGTGTTATAGAGCGTACACCATATTTTGGTTATAAGGCTTGAGTCAGTTATTTTGTTGTTGGTTGGTGTTCACTGTGTTCGATGGACAGTCTCGTTAGATGTTGAAAACAATCCTTGACTGTGTATAGAAATTGAACTGTATTGTCGTATGAACCTGTTGGGATTTTCCTGTTCCATTGAGGGGTAATACTAGTTAATTGAAGTAGAAACTGCAAACTTGCTAAATCATGGCTACTAATCTCGGCAGGAGAAGAAGAGAAAAAGAATGGGATTATTATCCTTAATAAACAATGTTTGAATTGTTTTCCAAATTGATGGTGTAATTCATCGGTTTATTTAAAACAACAATAAACTAGGGTTAATAATTATTTATTATTTAACATTAGGTAATAAAGAAAATAAATATTTAATTATTTTTAATTTATATTAATAATAATTAGGTATGAATAATGTTAAGGAAATAATTATTTATTATTTAACATTAAATAATAAATAAATATCTAATTATTATTTATTTATATTAAGTACGAATAGAATTAAATAATAAATAAAGATAATAAATATTTAATTATTATTTAATTAATATTAAATAGTAATTAAGTATGAATAAAGTTAATAAATAATTATTTATTATTTTCTCAATAAATAATAAATAAAGATAATAAATATTTAATTATTATTTAATTAATATTAAATAGTAATTAAGTATGAATAAAGTTAATAAATAATTATTTATTATTTTCCCAATAAATAATAAATAAATATAATAAATATTTAATTATTATTTAATTAATATTAAATAGTAATTAAGTATGAATAAAGTTAATAAATAATTATTTATTATTTTCCCAATAAATAATAAATAAAGATAATAAATATTTAATTATTATTTAATTAATATTAAATAGTAATTAAGTATGAATAAAGTTAATAAATAATTATTTATTATTTTCCCAATAAATAATAAATAAAGATAACAAATATTTAATTATTATTTAATTAATATTAAATAGTAATTAAGTATGAATAAAACTAATAAGTAATTATTTATTATTTTTTCAATAAATAATAAATAAAGATAATAAATATTTGATTCAAATAATGATAATTAAGTTAATACATTAAACATTTAATTAATGTTGAATAAGGGATAAGGAATAATAATTACTCAATTACCCTTAAAGGTAAATAGTAATTAAGTGCAAATAAAACTAAATGACTTATAAACTAGTCACTATTAGTTAGTAATGCATAATAAATTAATTATTTATTTTCATAAATAAGGATTTTTGACCCATATTAGAGACGAATAAGGGTAATGATCTGAGTGTTCGAAGAATAAGAAATCATAATTAGCTATCAGTTATTTTAATAGCTAAGAATCATTAATTAATCTCTGTTTAACTAATGTTAAATAGTAATTAAATGTAATTGGTAAATTGTTTATCTGCCAAACAAATGGTATAGTAAGGTGTGTCAATATACAACTATGCCATATTAATTGATAAATCGACTTTATCCAATGATAGGTCACTCAAGATCAATTAATTAAAGCTAAATTTTATCTGTAGCTGAGCAAACAGGCAAGTTCTATCTTACTCAACTTTTACATTGAGCAAATTTCTAAACCTTATGCACTATTTTTAATTTGTGCAAAAAGGTATATATTGCAAGTTATTCCTTAAGCTTGAATCTTATCTCCAAGCATGCTTTAAGTGGTCTAATTACTTTTAAAATTATTCCACATCTTTGTATTTATTGACATTCGCACTCGTGCATTTGAATTCGTATATTTATTTAAGTTCAGAAATTTGTGAACTATTCATGGTTAAGTCTGAACCCTTGTTCGGTCAGGCAAGTATGTGAGGATTTATAAAAGCTATCCGAACCAATTGATGGTAAGGATTCTTAGACTAAATGGACACCCCTTTTATTATAGGGGAGTACCCCAGGTACCGTATATAAGGTACAAATAGCAGAGTTAAATGTTATGCATACACATAGCGTACGCGAGGCTGATACCCTCAAGTACTTATTCTGTAGCCAGTAACCAGAGGGTCAACTAGCTATTTACTCATTTGGAAGTTTTTGTTCAAGTCTATTTGACTATCAATTGTTCTAAAAGCTTTTATTGTTATTACTTCTGATAATTCTATTGTTGAAATCTCTTTCTACATCCCTTTCATCATGATATATCCTTATTGTTGTATTTTAAACTTGCTGAGCAAACTCGTTGCTCATCCTTGTTATATCATGACTTCATTGCAGCTAAACCCGAGACGTCAGGGAAGAACAAAGGAAAAGAAAAGATGAAGTAATAGATTTCGTGTAACAGATTTTAAATTTACGTGTAGTTAATTACTGTGAATGTAATTTAAACCCTGACATTTATTTAGGGTATGGATTTGTGTAAGTGTTTAAGGTTATTGTATTCTGGGACTAGTAACACCTTTGTAATGAACAACGTATGTTTATTATATTCCGCATTTTAGTTACCATATGTTGTTAGAGGTGAATGTTTATTTTGGATCGTGATGACCGGATTCGGGTATTTAGAGACCCGAATTTGGGGGCGTCACACTCTATCTAGCGCTAATCATAGATCTAAATCATCATCGTTCTTTACTACTCTCTAGTCTCGATGATAGTTCTAGGTCATATAGATCTGTTCTCCGCCTCTAGCCATAAGTCTTTTTGGGCTACACAGGTAAGCGAAAACTCTCAATTGGCTTCTGTATGAATTAGGTAGTGGTTGTACTAATGGATGTAGATGATGGTGAATTACTGACCTATGATTTGACCCACCACAAAACCTGCTGCTTGAGCTCCCTGAAATTGGGTTCGATTGCCTAAGCACTGGGTTCCTCGTAATATCTTCCCGATTGTAAAACAAGAATATTGTGACCAGGGTACATAATCCGCTGATGAATCCATGAATTCTGGGACTACCATTGAACTACCTCATGCCTAATAATACTTACAGCCCAAAATTCTAATATATCATAGACAGAGTGAATAAAGAATCGTTGTAGAAAGGATGTACAAGGTTTCTATTCATGACAACGA
Source organism: Aralia elata (assembly GCA_034770075.1). NCBI lineage: Eukaryota > Viridiplantae > Streptophyta > Magnoliopsida > Apiales > Araliaceae > Aralia > Aralia elata. The sequence goes on from JAVJAP010000068.1 coordinate 227,063, forward strand.
AACCCTAGATTTTGCAGGAAAATTTAAAAGAAAATATTGATAAATAGATAAGCTCTTACTGATGAATTATAAGGTACATCAGGATTCTTCGAAGAATAAAAATGGCACCTCAAAGAACAGATGATTGCTTCTCTGTTTTTACATCTTCTTTCCTTCCTAGTTGAATACGAATTTAATTTTAATGGAGTATCATTTACTTTTAAAATTAAAGTTGAAAATCATGACAAAAAATTAATGATGAAGATGGTGTAGATCAGTAGAGAGAGAAATAATAATTTATTTATTTTTTATATTAATTAATATTTTCTTCTAATAAATGAGTTATTTATACACGTCATTATTGATTTGCCATGTCATCACAGAGGTGGAGTTTCTCCCACCTAATCATAGACTAACTCAGCTTTCTGTTAAAAGTCAAACGAGCCTAACGATTTTTGTAACGTTTTGTAAACAAATTAAAGTTGAGTTAGTTGACTGTAAGAAAAAAAAGTATAATTAGTCATTTATAAGTTGATCTAAAATATAGTGATGTAAAAAGCATTTAACCCGATCGTTGAGTAAGGCCAAAATCGTAAAGTAGACTTCTTTCTCTCTATTCCAATTTTTGATCTTAATGAGTTGAATATGGTTGAAAATTTGCTTTTAAATTTCTTTTAGTACTCATAACTCCATTGGCGTAAAAAGAGAGAATGGAGAAAAGAGAGACTGAGTTGAAGAGATTGAGCATATTGAGTTAAATATCTCTTTCTCTTTCTCTCTCTCTCTCTATATATATATATATATATATATATATATATATATATGAATTACCACTACTTATTTCTCTCTCTAAATTTATGCGATCCACAAATCTAAATTGGTGTGTGGGTGTTTGGTTAGTAATGGAACGGAAGATAGAGGCCTTATACTCCAAGATCCTATTCCCAATTACAGTTGGCCATTGCGTCCGCAGTGACGACACTTATTTAAAAACGACGTTATTCCCTATTAGCCATTTGGCCATACCTAGCATCCGCAGTTTAATACTGCGGACGGAAAACATTTACAAGGAGGGGTATTTTGGTCATTTGTCCCATCCGCAGTATTAAACTGCGGAATACTGGAAATTAAACTGCGGACGAGACCTTTATTAAATCGTTAGATTATCGGATGGACGGTCAAGATGTATTATAAGGGTAACCTTAAATTTACAACGTTGGCTATGGATCGGTCCCCATATATATATATATATATATATATATATATATTAATGTGGAGATTTGGATGCTTTATAACTTCTGTTTTATCACACTGCCATTACAGATTCTAAAGATTTAATTAAAAAAAACAACAATAATTTAACAAAAAAATAGATGCCTTTGACGCTTTAAGTAGAGTAAAGTGGATAAATAATATTATCACATCAATCCAATTAAGCTTTGCAAGGGATTATTTGTGATAAAACAATTGTGATCTTGAGAAACTTTACATCATCAATCTTTGGATAATTAATTCATTCTTAAAGTAGGATTAGGTGTGGGACGAATAAACCAAACATCTACATCAGAGCCGGCCCTGGCCCAGGGTAAACAGGGCGACCGCCCAGGACCCAAAGTTGAAGAGGGCCCAAAATTAATTATAAGCTTGTGTATATATGTGTATATATGTGCATATATATGTGTAAAGCTCCAGTGGTCTAGTGGTAGAAATCTTCCTTGCCATGGTACAGACCCATGTTCAATTCCTGGCTGGTGCATTTTGATTTTGCTTTCCACTTCTTTTTCACTAACAGTCCAAAAAATTGATTTTGCTTTCCACTTCTTTTTCACTAACAGTCCAAAAAATTGATTTTGCTTTCCACTTCTTTTTCACTAACAGTCCAAAAAAAATCTTCAAATGTCAAACTCCTATCTATGACCAACCATAGGGTTAATTTCACACAATGACCTTAAATGTGGCACAATATTGACCACAAAGGCAACCTTACTATTTTTTAATTTATTTTTTTCAAAAACACTTTTACAATTGTTGATATGAAACACTGTTTTAATTATGTTGTGAAAATGTTTTTGTCAATCCTTTATATTAAAAAAAGTGTTTCATCTCAACACACTACGAACCCCCGCCAAATTAAAAAAAATATAAAAGTATTAAAAAAAATTAGCTCGGGGGCGCTGCCCCCGAACCCCCGCCACTGGTCACATTCGAGAAATTTCGCCTGGGCCTTCAAAATTCCAAGACCGGCTCTGATCCACATTATTGCAGAAATCAATCATGAAGTTTAATTTATGACATCAAACTATACATATCATATATAATTATTTTGATATAATATGAATTAGTTACCAGCTAATACCTAATATTGTACTTAGAGATGATTGTTTAAAAATTCTACAAATTTTTACATTCTTCCCGTTAATTGTTCTAATTTTTTTCTTTTATGGGGTTTTCTCTTTACCCTTTGTGCGGTTTTATTTCTCCTAGTTTGGATTTTTTTCAATCTATGAAATCTTTCTTCTTCTAGTTTGAGTTTTTCTCATTTTACGGAGCTTTTTTTCATGATCTTTTCATGGAGGATGTTTGATTTACATTAAATCAGTGAAGACAGATTTATTTAGATTTGAGCGTGAGGTTATCATGACGGCCTCATTTTCATTGTCTGTGTTGAAGGACTACGCAAGTCTTTTGTCTATTTTTTAGTAATATATTTGTTCTCGAGTTTCGAGTTTCAATTTGAAATGAAGAGAAGATACTCTAGTATTTTTGTATTCGATTAATTTATCTAAGAATTATTTCTTGTTCTTATTTTAGGGCTTAATTTGTTAAAGATTTTTTTTTAAAAAAATCAACAAATTTTCATACAATATCAAAACAAATATTCATATAAAATCGATTAGCTAGCAAGGTAAAATTAGAGAACTTTCACAATTTTAAGTATGCGCATAAACAATTCACGTCCAAGTTTAATTAATATTTCAGCATGTGGTAACGTGTAATAATCTTAACTCTAATATCATATTGAAACTTTCAATTCAAAACTAATTGGCAGGTGATTGTTAAGTTGTCAGTTGTGATTTGAGTAGAGATGATGATGGTTGGTTAGACGGTCACCGACTATCTATAACTAACAAGACCGCAGAATTAAAGCACCGTAACTATAAACTAATCTCTTTAGATTATAAATAAGTACTTGTACTTGGTTTATTAACTAATCCTGTTACCTAAACTTTTCTCGATAATGAGGACAATCCAAGTTCCAAATTCCGAATCTTGTTTACTTTTGAAATGGTTTTGCTTTTGTTAATGTTTACTTTTTGAAAACTATGGGCTGATTAAAATTAGTAGACACTTAATCAAACCTCTAATGACTACTTTATTGTTACACTAACAAGTAATTGGTACTTTCATATTCTTTAACTTACTTTCATGTGCAGGTCAAAAGGTTAGACACACTTGCTGCTTGGAGAGAGATAATTGAGGGGATTCGGTGAAAACCATGTATTGAGTGCTTGTTCGTTTATTGGTTTGCGGAATATTTAGTGCGTTGGAATTCTAAATACAATTAAAAATTTTGTTCATAACAAATATAATTTATTTTAAATTTAATTTATTTCAGTCATAATGTAATGTTTAGAATTTAATAGTATACATTATTATTTTTGATACAATAACTAAATATACTAAACTCTAACGTTGTAAATGCAGATAAACGAACATAAACCTTGGAGTTTAATGCTTTTATACTTCATACATATTGGGGTTGCAATGTATTAATGTTTTCCTTGGAGTTGAGACTTTAAAGGATATTCATAAGTTGGGTCTAGTTAGTAAACTTCATCAGATAAAATCTATGGTATATTTTTCTCCTGATTTAGACTTTTAAGGTTCAAGATTTGGTCGGTCTGTTTTCAATATTTAAGTGGATTTCACTAATCAATCTATTATAAAGAGGCAATTAAGAAAATTATATAGAGGTAATAAAGATATTTTGTTATGACTAATAATTTTATAGATTATTTATTTATTTTTTATTTTTTTTATGTTCTACTTTTATTGAAAGGTATTGATTAAAGTCGCACGTCACTTGAGTTTGATTCGAAAACTCTTTACGTAGATTTCAGGGCGCTCTTCACTTAAAACCAATTACTTTAAGTTAGTTGTTTCAACGTACAAAGTATTGAAGTTAGGATCTTCCTTCATTCGTATTTGTTTAGTATATGCTAGATGAGTGACACTTGTCACAAAAGCTTTTAACCAAGTCGGAGAGTTTTAATCTTTTGGACGCAAGATGATGTAGACGGTTGGATAGAAAAACTCTTGGACCGAATTTTCACATGTATGGGTCAGGAGGAACAAAACTTTTCGAGCAAAAAGATTTATACTTTTATGAAACTATTAGTAATATATATATATATATATATATATATATATATATATATATATATATATATATATATATATATAGGAAAAGGTAATCAAAGACCTTAGTCAAGCTTGGCTAAGGTGGTATTTGATTGTATCTTAATGTATCTTAACAACTCCCATCTTAATGCATCTTAAGATATGAACTCTTAAAATGCATTAAGATGTAATCAAACACCACCTTAACGTGGTCCTCTGAATAGTTTAGATTTAATTTTGTATCTTAATAATTTAGAGGCATTCAGAGAAAAAAATTTGTCTCAATTTTAAACATTAAGAGGTGAGCTATTAAGATGAATTAAGATGAAATTCAACACCACCTAAGGCTACTTAATAAAACGACGTAGTTTTGTATAAAAGTTATAATTAAAGATTTTTTATATAAAACTCCAAAATGAAAAACTTAACTCTAAAGAATAAAACTACGTCATTTTACTAAGGTTTTACTAAGTATTAGGAAAGATTATCGCATCACTAGTACATGGAAGGTTTCCTTCCATGAATCTTGGCATATCAACTGTGTCATTTTAGAGAGGGAGCACACCTAGAAGAGGGGATGAACAGGTGTATCTGACTTAACTGATTAACAATGACACCTTTTAAATTTTTTGCTAATCGAAACTATACAGACATGCTATGACCTGTCTACTTAAGTGTTTAAATGAATCTTGATATGCAGAGTCAAAACGTAGAGTAGACCCTAAACTATTCAAAGCGTAGAGTAACGCTGAACGATTCAAATCGTAGAGTGAAGCTGAACTATCCAGACAACTTATCACATGTCTGCTTAAGTATATTAAACTGATATGCAGAACCCTTTAACTGATATGCAGAACCTATTAAGCAGAAACTTCTTAGTTTTTATCAATGCAGAATATGAAGTGTGTTTAAGTGCGTAATTAAAACAATGCAAACAAGATCAACAATAAATCACAACACCAAGATTTTTACGTGATTCGACCCTTAACCTCTAGTTTAATGGCCTAATCCACGTCTAATTTCAATTGGTATTGGAGACTCCTTTATTATTTATTAATATAATATTCAATTAATTACAAAGGAAAAACTCCATGTACAAATAGTTCTGAACTCGATGGACACTACTGCCCCCTTTGCACAACTACAACTTCTTGCACCACTGCAACCTTAGAGCTTTTTTTGTACAAGCCTATCCACCACTGGATCACACAAACCAAACTAGGCTTGTATACAAGTTTTAATATGAACGAATATGATTACAATATATCTATGAATTTCTAGCACAAGAAATTAAGAACAAGGCAAAATCATATTGCTAGAAACTTTTCTTTATAAGCTCTCTCTTATTTTTCTTTATACGTTATTTTTGAAGCTAATGCTGAGATGAATATATAGAGATGAGAGCAACGACACTAAACATCCTTCAAGCTGGAAGGGAAAGATAAATCACTAAAAATCAGCAATATAGAATCAAGCTGATATGGAAAGATATTTTGAATTTGAATACTCAGCTTGAAATATGCCAGCTTGAATCAAGGTATAAGATTTCAGCAACTTGGAATAAGGGATAAGATCTTAACAACTCAATTAGCTTAATGGGAAATATCTATGATATTAATATAACTTTGAAAAGACATGACTGAATATTTTCTCAATTAATTTGGTTTCCAAACAAGTAATTCCAACTTTTGAATTTGAGTTTTCAGCACATGAAATATGGAATAAGATCTTTCCTTTGGAAATATAGTTTCCAATTAAATATAGCTTTTTAAGGATTTTGAATTTAAAGCTCATGAGACTTTTTAAAATTAATTTCCAGCAAAATAAAATTGCCTTGCAATTAAAGACTTGTGCGTGAAATACTAACAAATATCCCTAAATGATTTCCTAGAGACCTAATCCAGTAGTGTCTCTATGAAGTCTTTCTCCATGATGGACTTCTTGAAATATTGAACTTATTTAGCAACCATTATGATCAACCCAAGGTCTAATCCTGAAAAATATAAGACATCTCCAAACAAAATATGTTGTCATCATTAAAACCAAAACATATAAATCAACATTCTCCCCCTTTTTGATGATGATAATATATTACTCCCCCTAAATATATGGCTCCCCCTAAGATTATGCATATTAATATAAAACAAAAACCAATCACATAAATTGAACTTATAAACATCCATCATATAACAGTTAACCAAATGTAAAGGCCCCCATCTGAATTATCTCTCTTCCTTTGTCATTATCAAAAAAATTAATCTTTTATCTGGCTCTTCATAATAACAAGAGGACATAACAAGAGATACATAATTCATATTAAGAACAAGTTGAATTATTTAGTTCCTCGTGAATTTAGTTATATCATATCAATTTAGTTACTCTCTCCCCACAGAATAATTCATAAGAAATTTTTAAAGCCAGAATTTAGTTATCTCTTCCCCTTTGACATCAACAATAAGCGCGAAGATTAAAAAAGAAACTGGAGCAAGCTTATCACAATATCACATATAGGAAGTAAACAATATGATCATATGTTAGGTTTGTATAACGCGAACATGCAATCAAATTACATTAATAAAGCGAAAGCGCGATAAAATCAGATTTTAAAATTTTATACAAACCATCACCATGATCTTTCTTTATGCACAATTATTAATTAAACGAAAGAGATGGAGAATAAGAATTATACCCTTGTAGAATTCTAGCTTCCTCAGGTACAAGTTCACCTCCAATTCCTTCGCGTTCTCCTTGAATTCCACCGATTAAATTCTTTCCTTTGATCAACGTTAGCCACCCAAGTGTTTGGCCTCTAGAGGTGATCCACCAAGGAATAATACTTGTTCAAGAAGATGGGTGTTGGCAAAACCCTAGTTTCTATCTCTATAGAAATTGCAAGTACTCTCTCTCTCCAATTCTCATGGAAGAGTGTGTAAATTGTCTAACCCCAAAATATGATAAGACTCCTCTTATTTATAGATATAGGGAACCCTCCTAAACTATTTAGGATTAGGGTTTTTATTTTAATTAAACTCCTTTAATTAATTAAACTCCTAATCCAATTAGGAATTCATGAGAGAGTACTTCTATTAATCAATTCCCAATCCCTATTAGGAATTAAATAATAGTAATTGTAATAATAATAATAAGACTCTTCTTATTAATTTATATTTAATATTTCCAAAATATTAAATAATAAATATTAAGCTATTTAATTTATTCTATCCCATAGATTAAATTAAATACACTTAACTTATTATTACAATTATGCCATTTACTTCTTAAATAAATATTTTCCTTTTGCGGTGTGACCCTTTAGGTTCTCTATATTAAACCGGTTGTGAATAAATTAATTAGAACAATTCTAATCTTATTTAAATAAATAAATTAAACTATTTAATTCATTTAAATAAATAATATTTATTCTACAATAAGGGTAAGCCCCCTTAGCGATCAACGACTTTCCAGATAATATAGATTTCAACATTAATCACAAAAGAATCTTTCAGTGAATAGTTACCGTACAATTCAATCCTTCTACCATACAATGTCCCAATTAAATATAAGACATGGAATTACTGTCAAGTCTTATTTTATTTAATTATATGTATTTCGATTCTCAAATGCACAACTCTGATAATGCAAATTAGAAACTCCTTTCTAATTTCATTCTGCTTTGGCCAAAGACTTCTGAGTCGTCATTTATCGAATCACATAGGACATTCTCTCCTTTTACTAGAAGTGGTAGATTCTTTGTTGATCATTCACCTATCTCCATGTATAACTTATTATACCCAATCATACCCTTTGATATACCCTAAGGGTCTTAAGGGACATGCCAAAGTATAACTCATCATACACAAGATACTATGATGATCTCAAGTCCAAGGATCACTTGTACTACTATCACTAGAGGAATTCCTATTGACAGGCGAGTAAAACTCCATTAGGTATTCCTTAGCGAGCCACGTTCAGTGAACTTATTCTCTAATAAGCACCTACATACTTGTTTTAGTGTCTCCACACAAATGATTATGAGATCAATCATCCTCTTCATAAGAGCAAGCAACGTATGTACTAATCTATCCGGATTCACTAATCCCTTTTTTTTAGTAATCCATCGATTAGAAACGATTTTAGTTTTTGAGCTATCTAGAATTTAGATCTCATTAGCATGATCACCATCATGATTCTAAAAGCATTGCTCAAAACTATGGGTTTATCACATTTAATATAACAACACTATGTAGATAATGTAAAATGCCTTTAATAATCGAATAAGATTACAAAGTATATGCTGCATCATATCAAATATGATTGGCTTGTGTGCATACTACTTTCAATCTCCCACTTGCACTAAAGCCAATCGTCATGGTATCTAATACCCTTCTTCTCTAAGTGATGATCATCCTGCTGTTTGGATAAAGCTTCAGTAAATGGATATGCAATGTTGTTCTTGAGAGTCCACTATCTCTATAGTGACTTCTTCTCTTTCAATGATTCCACTAATCAAATGAAAGTGCCGCAACACATGTTTGAATCCAAGATGAGACTTAGGAACTATTCCTAGTTCTGTGATGAACTTTTCATCCAAACAATCAACTTGCAGCTTCATTTACAGCTATATACTTTGTCTTTGTCACTAAACCATCAACTCTTTGCTGTTTGGAACCTTTCCAATTCACTGCACCACCTTTCAAGGTAACGTTTTACCCTAAAGTGGATTTGTTATCGTCTTGGTCAGTCTGAAAAACTTGAGTCTGTTTAGCCCTCTAGTTTTAATTCAGACCTACCATGAATCATAATCACATCTTTAGTACCAGTTAAGTACCTAAAGATGTTTATCACTATCTTACAGTAATCTTTTCCAGAATATGACTGATCAACATCAAGCCTAGTATATTCATTGCATACATGATAGTAACTCATGTGATCTCTCTTTCAATTGGGGACAATTTTAGAGAGATTCTCTCCATTGCTCATCATCATGAGACCTCTCTTGGAGTTTGCCATGCTAAACGCCTTTAGCATCAAATGAATATACGTTCTTTGGGTCAAGCCGAACATCCTTTTAAATCTATCTATATAGACTTATATCCCCAATTTATAGGATGCTCCTCCCAAGTCATTCATGGAGGAATGTTTAGACAATTTTATCTTTACTGATTGTAGCATTGGTATGTTATTCCTTATCAGTAGTATATCAACATATAATACTAGGAATGTCACAGTGCTCCCACTGACCCTTTTGTACACACTAGGTTCATTCTCATTTTTGATAAAATCAAACTCTTTTGATTGTCTCATCAAAACGAATGTTCCATCTTTGAGAAGCTTGCTTCAATCCATCAATGGATCATTGTAGCTTAAAACACGATTTGCTTCAACCTTTGAAACAAATTCCTCTGGCTGTATCATACATACATTCTCCTCAAGTCTTCATTGAGGAAGGACGTCTCCACATCCATTTTGCCAGATTTCGTAATAAGCTGTAATTGCAAGTAAAATCCAAATGGACTTGAGCATTACCCGGTAATAAGGTTCTATCACAGTCAACTCCTTGACTTGAAAAACCTTTTATACAGGTCTGGTCTTATAGGTCTCCACCTTGCCATTTGCCCCAGTCTTTCTCTTAAAAGACCCATATTCACACTCTGGGCACTATGCCTTTCGGTGGAGTAACCAGAGTCTATACTTGGTTCTCATACATAGAGTCCATTTCGGATTTCATGGCCATCTGCCATTTCTCTGAGTATCTTCTACTCATAGCCTCATCGTATATAACTGGATCATCATCCTCTATGATGCGTACCTTATCATCATCCTCTATGATGAATCCATACCTCCCAGGTATCTTCGGTACTCTTCCAGATTTACGATTCGGTTGTGGTACAATAGGTCTATCTACAGGTTCCTCGGTTCGACTTTAAAGTGCTTTGTGGTTCTTGAACTCTTTCAAGATCTATTACCCTCCCACTAGCTCCTTCGATGATAAACACCTTTATCTAAGAAGGCAGCGTGTAGGATTATAGTAATAATATCCTAAACTTTCTTTAGGATATCCCACAAATCTGCACTTGTCAGATTTTGTCCCAAACTTATCTTTGAAACCTTTTCACATAAGTTGGACAACCCCTTATCTTAACATACTTAAGAATAGGAATCCTCCCTATCCATAACCTTTATGGAGTATTGGGGCCAGATTTTTGAGGTTACCTTATTTTGTAGATATGCAGCCGTTTCTAGGGCATAACCCTAGATGGATACTGGAATGTCGGTAAAAATCATTATGGACTGCACCATGTCCAACAAGGTACAATTTCTCCTTATAGATACACCAATCAATTATTGTGTATCAGGAAGTGTCCATTATGAGAAAATACCATTTGGAGATGATCTAGAAACTTATTGCACAAGTATTCCTTCCTCGATCTGATCAAAGAATCTTAATACTTTGTCAATTTGTTTCACTTCTGAATTCTTTGAACCTTTCAAATGATTCAGACTTGTATTTCATCAAATACACACATTCAACTCTTTGAATGATCATCTCCTTTTTCTTTTATTAGTTTGTTCATCATTTTTGATAAAATCAAACTCTTTTGATTGTCTCATCAAAACGAATGTTCCATCTTTGAGAAGCTTGCTTCAATCCATCAATGGATCATTGTAGCTTAAAACACGATTTGCTTCAACCTTTGAAACAAATTCCTCTGGCTGTATCATACATACATTCTCCTCAAGTCTTCATTGAGGAAGGACGTCTCCACATCCATTTTGCCAGATTTCGTAATAAGCTGTAATTGCAAGTAAAATCCAAATGGACTTGAGCATTACCAACCAAAAAAAAAACCCGGTTTTAAATAAGGTTCTATCACAGTCAACTCCTTGACTTGAAAAACCTTTTAAACAGGTCTGGTCTTATAGGTCTCCACCTTGCCATTTACCCCAGTCTTTCTCTTAAAAGACCCATATTCACACTCTGGGCACTATGCCTTTCGGTGGAGTAACCAGAGTCTATACTTGGTTCTCATACATGGAGTCCATTTCGGATTTCATGGCCATCTGCCATTTCTCTGAGTATCTTCTACTCATAGCCTCATCGTATATAACTGGATCATCATCCTCTATGATGCGTACCTTATCATCATCCTCTATGATGAATCCATACCTCCCAGGTATCTTCGGTACTCTTCCAGATTTACGATTCGGTTGTGGTACAATAGGTCTATCTACAGGTTCCTCGGTTCGACTTTAAAGTGCTTTGTGGTTCTTGAACTCTTTCAAGATCTATTACCCTCCCACTAGCTCCTTCGATGATAAACACCTTTATCTAAGAAGGCAGCGTGTAGGATTATAGTAATAATATCCTAAACTTTCTTTAGGATATCCCACAAATCTGCACTTGTCAGATTTTGTCCCAAACTTATCTTTGAAACCTTTTCACATAAGTTGGACAACCCCTTATCTTAACATACTTAAGAATAGGAATCCTCCCTATCCATAACCTTTATGGAGTATTGGGGCCAGATTTTTGAGGTTACCTTATTTTGTAGATATGCAGCCGTTTCTAGGGCATAACCCTAGATGGATACTGGAATGTCGGTAAAAATCATTATGGACTGCACCATGTCCAACAAGGTACAATTTCTCCTTATAGATACACCAATCAATTATTGTGTATCAGGAAGTGTCCATTATGAGAAAATACCATTTGGAGATGATCTAGAAACTTATTGCACAAGTATTCCTTCCTCGATCTGATCAAAGAATCTTAATACTTTGTCAATTTGTTTCACTTCTGAATTCTTTGAACCTTTCAAATGATTCAGACTTGTATTTCATCAAATACACACATTCAACTCTTTGAATGATCATCTCCTTTTTCTTTTATTAGTTTGTTCAATTTGTAAAATATTTTTCATGTAAGTCAAGTTTACAAAGTCTATCAAGTGATCTTTCAGTTTCAAACAAAACATTATCATTATAAATAGAACAACAATTGTTCTTAAATATAATACCAAAACCTTCCTTGTCCAACAACGGAAGTAATAATGTTTCTAAAGAGAACTGGAACATAATAACAACTTATTAACTTAATAGACTTGCCCGTAGGCACTGCTAAACAATAAGTTCCTATGGTTAATGTAGCAACCTTTGCTCCATTACAACACATAAGATTACTACTTTGTTTAGCTTTCTACTTCTGCTTAGTCTCTGCATTGGATTGTATACGTGAGAAACTACGGCCGGTATCCAATACCCAAGTAGAACCTTGACTTATAGAAAAATTTATTTTTAATCATGAACAAATCTATATCTGTAACCGAAGCTTCATTAAGCTTCTTCTGGTTAGCCTCTGTAAGATTCTCCTTACAGTTTTCCTTTCCAGTATCCAGGCTTATTGCAGTGGAAGCAAACTCCTTTGCTATCTGCATCAGTCTTGTTCTTATTATCCTTTGTTTTTGCCTTTCCATTTACCTTCTTGAATTGTTCTTCTTTTAAGAAGATCCTTTGGTCCTCTTCCACTTCCTGGAAGAAACATCTACCAGTAAGACTTGGTCTTTCTTGGTTGGAAAGTGACTCTTACAGTTTTTCAACATGTTTAAGCAACTCAGGCAGGCTGACATATAGCTTGTTCATGTGAAAATTCACAACAATTTGTGAGAAAAGAGTCTGGAAGTGATTGCAAGATCAAATCTTGGATCAACTCTCCATCCATTAAAACCCAGTTGTCCCAATTGTTCAATCAGATTGATCATTTTAGGACATATATCTGTACTGTAGTGCCATCGGTCATTCTAGATCGGAAGAGCTCCTTAGATATCTGATATCTAATAGTCCTACTTTCCTCACCCTTCAACTCCTTGAAGGTGCAGGAGTATAGTAGGAGCATCCATAGTTTCATGCTGACGCTGAAGCTCGTTACTCATGGATGCGAGCATGATGCATTGAGCCAACTGTGCATCATCTTGCCACTTTCTAAAAGTAGCAATCTCTTCCTCTGAGGCATTGTCTGCAACCATTGCATGGATAGGCATATTAAGGACATAAGATAGCTTTTCAGCCTTGAGAACTATTCTCAAATTCTTTAACCAGTCCTTTTAATACGGTCCGATTAATTAGCATCTAATATGCTCCACAGTGATAGTGAATAATGGAGCAAATGTTGCTACATTAACCATAGGAACTTATTGTTTAGCAGTGCCTACGGGCAAGTCTATTAAGTTAATCATATTCCAAATCAAAATAAACTCTTTTATTTTAATTTATCCAATTTTTTTTTTTTGAATAAAAATAAACTCCTTTATTTTTAATCAAATTCCAAATCAAAATAAACTCCTTTATTTTAATTAATATGGAAACCAATTTCAAGTTTAAAATAAACACCTTTATTTTTAACTTAAAATTATTGGAAAATAAAATATGTTGAATCCTATTCCTTATCAAAATAAACATCTTTATTTTTTAAGGAAACATGGAATCCTATTCCATATGTGAATAAACTCCTTTATTCTAGGAAACATGGAATCCTATTCCATATGTGAATAAACTCCTTTATTCTAGGAAACATGGAATCCTATTCCATATGTGAATAAACTCCTTTATTCTAGGAAACATGGAATCCTATTCCATATATGAATAAACTCCTTTATTCTAGTTAACGTAGAATCCAATTCCAAGTTCAAATAAAACTTTTAATTTTAATTATATTCCAATTCAAAATAAACCTTTTATCTTAATTGAAAATAAATAAAATCAAAATAAATAAAATAAATAAAATAATTTTACACAAACAATTATGCCCAATTAAATTGTTCTTAACACATATCAATGTATATACAGAATCAAAACAATTAATAATTCGCATAAAGTTTGGCTCTTGATACCACTGTTAGGTTTGTACATAGCGCGAATATGCAATCAAATTACATTAATAAAGCGGAAGCGCGATAAAATCAGATTTTAAAATTTTATACAAACCATCACCATGATCTTTCTTTATGCACAATTATTAATTAAACGAAAGAGATGGAGAATAAGAATTATACCCTTGTAGAATTCTAGCTTCCTCAGGTACAAGTTCACCTCCAATTCCTTCGCGTTCTCCTTGAATTCCACCGATTAAATTCTTTCCTTTGATCAACGTTAGCCACCCAAGTGTTTGGCCTCTAGAGGTGATCCACCAAGGAATAATACTTGTTCAAGAAGATGGGTGTTGGCAAAACCCTAGTTTCTATCTCTATAGAAAATTGCAAGTACTCTCTCTCTCTCTCCAATTCTCATGGAAGAGTGTGTAAATTGTCTAACCCCAAAATATGATAAGACTCCTCTTATTTATAGATATAGGGAACCCTCCTAAACTATTTAGGATTAGGGTTTTTATTTTAATTAAACTCCTTTAATTAATTGAACTCCTAATCCAATTAGGAATTCATGAGAGAGTACTTCTATTAATCAATTCCCAATCCCTATTAGGAATTAAATAATAGTAATTGTAATAATAATAATAAGACTCTTCTTATTAATTTATATTTAATATTTCCAAAATATTAAATAATAAATATTAAGCTATTTAATTTATTCTATCCCATAGATTAAATTAAATACACTTAACTTATTATTACAATTATGCCATTTACTTCTTAAATAAATATTTTCCTTTTGCGGTGTGACCCTTTAGGTTCTCCATATTAAACCGGTTGTGAATAAATTAATTAGAACAATTCTAATCTTATTTAAATAAATAAATTAAACTATTTAATTCATTTAAATAAATAATATTTATTCTACAATAAGGGTAAGCCCCCTTAGCGATCAACGACTTTCCAGATAATATAGATTTCAACATTAATCACAAAAGAATCTTTCAGTGAATAGTTACCGTACAATTCAATCCTTCTACCATACAATGTCCCAATTAAATATAAGACATGGAATTACTGTCAAGTCTTATTTTATTTAATTATATGTATTTCGATTCTCAAATGCACAACTCTGATAATGCAAATTAGAAACTCCTTTCTAATTTCATTCTGCTTTGGCCAAAGACTTCTGAGTCGTCATTTATCGAATCACATAGGACATTCTCTCCTTTTACTAGAAGTGGTAGATTCTTTGTTGATCATTCACCTATCTCCATGTATAAACTTATTATACCCAATCATACCCTTTGATATACCCTAAGGGTCTTAAGGGACATGCCAAAGTATAACTCATCATACACAAGATACTATGATGATCTCAAGTCCAAGGATCACTTGTACTACTATCACTAGAGGAATTCCTATTGACAGGCGAGTAAAACTCCATTAGGTATTCCTTAGCGAGCCACGTTCAGTGAACTTATTCTCTAATAAGCACCTACATACTTGTTTTAGTGTCTCCACACACAAATGAATTATGAGATCAATCAATCCTCCTTTCATAAGAGCAAGCAACGTATGTACTAATCTATCCGGATTCACTAATCCCTTTTTTTTAGTAATCCATCGATTAGGAACGATTTTAGTTTTTGAGCTATCTAGAATTTAGATCTCATTAGCATGATCACCATCATGATTCTAAAAGCATTGCTCAAAACTATGGGTTTATCACATTTAATATAACAGCACTATGTAGATAATGTAAAATGCCTTTAATAATCGAATAAGATTACAAAGTATATGCTGCATCATATCAAATATGATTGGCTTGTGTGCATACTACTTTCATCATACCTTTGTGATTTGTTACCTATATATCAACATTTTTACCAGTAGTAAGCATGATAGTTGTGCTCCTTAGTGTAGCTTTGGACTTTGTATTTTCATAACCAAAACTGTAACATCCCTGTCTCACATCGAAAGATAAGGGAAAAATTTATCTGTATATAAAGAATTGAGTTACTATCAATAGTACCTTCAGTCATGACCTTTTAGGTGAGCCTGTGGTGGGCTAAGATGACCCAAGAAGATACTACTATGACAGTAATTTAAGGCCTTATTTGGATGGATTTGATTTGATTCGGACTTGGGATTTGACCCAAGATTTATTTCGGACTTGGGATTTGACCCGGGTTGTTACATATAGTATCAGAGCTGACTCTCGAAAGCTCGGGTCGAGTCATCCGATCGGGTTGCCGGAGGTAGGGACACGAAGGCTGGTGGTATTATCCCACAATGGAGAGAGTGAGGTTCGGAGGTGGGGACACGAAGTCAACCGGTATTATCCCATAATGGCTAGAGAGACAAAGATCTGTGGACCGTGTGTGTGATCGGTTTTGACGGGGACGTCAGAAATTTAAGTGGGGGAGATTGTAACACCCCTGTCCCACATCGAACGATAAGGAAAAAGTTTGTCTGTATATAAGGAATTGAGTTACTATCAATAATACCTTCAGTCATGACTTTTTGGGTGAGCCTGTGGTGGGCTAAGATGACCCAAGAAGATATTACTGGGCCAGTAATTAAAGGCCTTGTTTGGATGGAGTTGATTCGATTCGGACTTGGAATTTGACCCAAGATTTATTCCGCACTTGGGATTTAACCCGAGTTGGTACAAAAACTCTACAAAAGTTCTTCTTGTGGTCATCCCAATGTTGAAGTCTTTAATGCTCAGGTTAGAAAGATGATTTTTGTTAGGTTTGTATATAACGCAAGCATGCAATCAAATTACACAAATAGAGCGGAAGCGTAATAAAACGGATTTTAAAATTTTCATACAAACCATCACCATGATCTATCCTTGTGTTCAATTATCAATTAAACGAAAGAGAAAGAGAAAAGGAATTATACCCTCTTAGATCAAAGCTTCCTCGGGTACAAGTTCAACTCTTAGTCCTTCGAGTTCTCCTCGAATTCCACCGATGAGATTCCTTCCTTTGATCAACGTTAGCCACCCAAGTGTTTGGCCTCTAGAGGTGATCCACCAAGGAAGAATAGGTATTCAAGAAGTTGGGTATAGGCAAAACCCTAGTTTCTATCTCTATAGAAATTACAAGTACTCTCCACAATCTAATGCAAGAGTGTGTAACCCTAATCTATGATAAGACTCCTCTTATTTATAGATGTAGGAATAACCATTCCCTAAACTATTTAAGATTAGGGTTTCTTTTATAATTAAACTCCTTTAATTAATTATGCCCCTAATCCAATTAGGAATTCATGGGAGAGTACTTCTATTAATTAATTCTCAATCCCTATTAGGAATTAAATAATAGTAATAGTAATAATAATAATAAGACTCCTCTTATTAATTTATATTTAATATTTTTAAAATATTAAATAATAAATATTAAGCTATTTAATTTATTCTATCTCCATAGATTAAATTAAATATACTTAACTTATTATTACAATTATGCCATTTACTTCTTAAATAAATATTATGAGATCAATCATTCTCTTCTTAAGAGCAAGCAACATATGTACTAATCTATCCGGATTCACTAATCCCCTTTTAGTAATCCAACGATTAGGAACGATTTTAGTTTGTGAGCTATCTAGAATTTAGATCTCATTAGCATGATCACCATCATGATTCTAAAAGCATTGCTCAAAACTATGGGTTTATCACATTTAATATAACAGCACTATGTAGATAATATAAAATGCCTTTTAAGAAAGTCAATTCTTTTATTAATAAATGAATAAGATTACAAAGTCTATGCTACATCATATCAAATATGATTGACTTGTGTGCATACTACTTTCAATCTCCCACTTGCACTAAAGCCAATCGTCATGGTATCTAATACCCATCTTCTCTAAGTGACGATCAAACTGTTGTTGTGTTAAAGCTTTAGTAAATGGATCTGCAATGTTGTCTTGAGAGTCCACACACTCCAGGGTGACATCTCCTTTTTCAATGATCTCTCTAATCAAATGAAACCGCCGCAACACGTGTTTGGATTTCTGATGAGACCTGGGTTCCTTAGCCTGCACAACAGCTCTGTTGTTGTCACAGAATAAAGGTACTGCTCCTCTAATGCTAGGAACCACTCCAAGTTCAGTTATGAACTTCTTCATCCAAACAGCTTCCTTTGCAGCTTCACTTGCAGCTATGTACTCTGTCTCTGTCACTGAATCAGTAACTGTTTGCTGCTTGGAACTTTTCCAACTCACTGCGCCACCGTTTAAGGTAAACACGTACCCTGAAACGGATTTACTGTCATCTTGGTCCGTTTGAAAACTTGAGTCTGTATAGCCCTCTAGTTTCAATTCAGACCCACCGTAGACAAGAAATACATCCTTAGTTCTTCTCAAGTACTTTAGGATATTTTTCACTGCCTTCCAGTGCTCTTCTCTAGGATTCGACTGATATCTGCTTGTTACACTAAGTGCATGAGTGACATCTGGTCTAGTACATATCATACCGTACATGATAGATCCTATTACTGAAGCATAAGGAATCTTACTCATTCGGTCTCTCTCCTCAGGTGTCTTTGGGGCATATTTCTTGGAGAGATGTATTCCATGGCTTATCGGCATGAGACCTCTCTTGGAATCTCCCATGCTAAACTTCTTTAGCATCGAGTCAATGTACTTTCCTTGGGTCAAGCCCATCATCCTTTTAGATCCATATCTATAGATCTTTATCCCCAAAATATAGGATGCCTCACCCAAGTCCTTCATGGAGAAGTGTTTAGATAACCAAAATTTGATCAACTGTAGCATAGGAACATCATTCCCTATCAATAATATGTCATCAACATATAATACAAGGAATGAAACAGCGCTCCCACTAACCTTCTTGTACACACAAGGTTCATCCTCATTTTTGATAAAATCAAACCTTTTGATTATCTCATCAAAACGGATGTTCCATCTTCGAGAAGCTTGCTTCAATCCATAAATGGATTGTTGTAGCTTATAGACTTGATTTGTTCTAACCGTTGAAACAAAACCCTCTGGCTGTATCATATATACATTCTCCTCAAGCTCTCCATTGAGGAAGGCCGTTTTCACGTCCATTTACCAGATCTCGTAGTCATAATAAGCTGCAATCGCAAGCAAAATCCGAATGGACTTGAGCATAGCTACTGGTGAGAAGGTTTCATCATAGTCAACTCCTTATCTTTGTTTGAAACCTTTTGCAACCAGTCGGGCCTTATAGGTCTCTACCTTGCCATCTGCCCCAGTCTTTCTCTTAAAGACCCATTTACACCCAATAGGCTTAATGCCCTCAGGTGGTGAAACCAAAGTCCATACTTGGTTCTCATACATGGAGTCCATCTCGGATTTCATGGCTTCTAGCCATTTCTTTGAGTCTTCACTACTCATAGCCTCTTCGTAAGTCAATGGATCATCATCATCTATGATGCGTACCTCATCATCATCATCTATGATGAATCCATACCTTTCAGGTATCTTCGGTACTCTTCTAGATTTACGAATAGGTAGTGGTACAGTAGGTTCTTCTACTTGGTCAGGTACCTGACTTTGATCCGTAGTATTTTGTGGTTCTTAAACTTCTTCAAGATAGATCTTACTCCCACTAACCCCTTCAAGGATAAACTCCTTTTCCAAAAGGCAGCGTGTTTCGCAACAAACACCTTTTGATCAGTAGGATGATAGAAATAATACCCTGATGTTTCTTTAGGGTATCCCACGAATCTACATTTTTTGGATCTAGTCTTCAGCTTATCATGCTCAAACCTTTTGACATAAGCTGGACAACCCCAAGTCTTAACATGCTTAAGATTTGGTTTCCTCCTTGTCCATATCTCATATGGAGTCTTTGGGACGGATTTGGTAGGTACCTTGTTAAGTAGGTATGCAGCCGATTCTAGGTCATAACCCCAGGAGGATACTGGAAGGTCGGTAAAACTCATCATGGAACGAACCATGTCCAACAATGTTCGATTTCTCCTTTCAGATACACCATTCAACTGTGGCGTCCCTGGTGGAGTCCATTGTGAGATTATACCATTTTCTTTGAGACAATTAAAAAACTCATTGGTTAAGTATTCCCCTCCTCGATCCGATCGAAGAATCTTAATACTCTTACCAGTTTGCTTCTCTACTTCACTTCTGAATTCTTTGAACTTTTCAAATGATTCAGATTTGTATTTCATTAAATACACATATCCAAATCTAGAATGATCATCAGTGAAAGTAATAAAATAAGAATATCCTCGTGCATTCGTTGTCATAGGTCCACATACGTCTGTGTGTACCAACGTTAACAACTCTGTAACTCTTTCTCCTTTTCCACTAAAAGGAGATTTAGTCATCTTACCCATGAGACAAGATTCACAAGTTGTATATGATTCGTAATCAGATAGCTTTAAAAGCCCATCTTTATGCAACTTGGATAATCTTGTTTCATTGATATGACCGAGTCTACAGTGCCACATAAAGGTATAATTAACATCATCTCTTTTTCTTTTCTTAGTTTGTTCAATTTGAAGTATATTTTCATACAAGTCAAGTATGTAAAGTCCATTTAGTAGGTTCCCAACACCATATAAAACATTTTTATTATAAATAGAACAACTGTTGTTCTTTATTATAATATCAAAACCACCCATATCCAATACAGAAATTGAAATAATGTTTCTAATGAGTGTCGGAACATAATAACAATTATTTAAACTAATGAACTTGCCCGAAGGTAGTGCTAAACAATAAGTCCTTACAGCTAATGTAGCAACCTTTGCTCCATTTCCCACTCGTAGGACGACTTCATCCTTGTTCAGCTTTCTACTTCTGCTTAGTCCCTGCATATTATTACATATGTGAGAACTACAGCCGGTATCCAATACTCAAGTAGAATTTTGACTTTCAGAAAAAATTAATTTTAATCATGAACAAACCTAGATCGGAAGTTGAAGCTTCTTCAAGCTTCTTTTGTCCCGCAAGATACTCCTTGCAGTTACTCTTCCAGTGTCCCGGCTTATTGCAATGGTAGCAAATTCCTTTGCTATCTAGATCAGATTTCTTTTTATCCTTTCTCTTCGCCTTGCCCTTAGCCTTCTTGTTTTTCTTCTTTTCAGAAGATACCTTGGGCCTCTTCCTTTTCTTGGAAGAATCATCCACTAGTAAGACTTGGTTCTTGTTGGATGAGAAGTGACCTTCAGCAATTTTCAACATGTTAAGTAACTCAGGCAAGCTGACGCCCAACTTATTAATGTGAAAATTCACAACAAATTGTGAGAAGGTGCCCGGGAGTGACTGCAAGATCAAATCTTAACTTAACTCCCCATCCATCACGAACCCAAGCTGTCCAAGTTGTTCAATCAGATTGATCATCTTAAGGACATGAGTCTCAACAGCAGTGCCCCCGGTCATACGAGATCGGAAAAGCTCCTTAGATATCTGATATCTAGCAGTCCTACTTTGCTCACCACAC
Organism: Aralia elata; assembly: GCA_034770075.1. Taxonomy (NCBI): domain Eukaryota; kingdom Viridiplantae; phylum Streptophyta; class Magnoliopsida; order Apiales; family Araliaceae; genus Aralia; species Aralia elata. Next base: position 248,774 of record JAVJAP010000068.1, read on the forward strand.
AACTCTTTGAGGTGCAGCAATATAGTAGGAGCATCCATAGTTTCATGCTGACGCTGAAGCTCGTTACTCATGGATGCGAGCATGATGCATTGAGCCAAGATTGCATTATCTTGCCACTTTCTGAAAGTAGCAATCTCTTCCTCAGAGGCTGTTTCTGCAACATATGCAGGGACTGGCGAATTTAGGACATAAGAAATCTTTTCAACAGTGAGAACAATTCTCAGATTCCTTAACCAGTCCGTATAATTCGGTCCGGTCAATTTGTTAGCATCAAGTATGCTACGCAGTGATAGTGAGTTTGACATTTTTAAATTCTGCATGTGAAATAGACAACATTTTAGCATTATTCATTTAATTAATTACCAAAATAAATTAGGTCTTTATTTAAATTGGCATCTCCCACTATTTTCATCAAACTATATTACCCTCAATTTATATAGTTCGACAAATCTAATTAAAGTTTTGCTAGTGAGATTAAGGACCCCATTTCAAATGTATATAGCCTTGTGGTGACACAACAAACGATATATAAATAAATAGGTAGACAACTATTGTCAATTACATCACTATGTAACTCCTTTTATTTTGCCTCTTAGATTATTTTGATCAAGTGGTGACACATCCGAATCAAAATTATCCATGTTAAGTCCAACCTAGTACTTCCATATATTCGAAAGAAAAACACTGTCCTTGTGGTGACACAACAAAACAGCATCGTTCAGTCTATTTATAAGCATCAAATGTGATAAAGCAACATCTTAAATATTTAATACTTGCCTTGTTGTGACAGAACAAACTCATATTAAACATTTAATACTCTATTGCTTTACCATGCTAGAAGGCGACGTTCGATATTCCAAATATCTTTGAACGCTTAGGACTTAATATGATTTCTTTGAGATATTTATTATTATTAGTCTCATCTTGTTTAGCGCGCATGCACATATATATATAAAATACGCGTCATATTATTTTACATGCGAAGCATGTTGGATAATATAATATATATATATATATATATATATATATATATAGTAAGCATGCACATATAGAATACTATATTCTACTCGGATTAATTATGGACTTTTATTCTAGTTTGGTTCACTAGAGCCACCAAGTGAACCAAAAGGTCAAACCTAGGGTGCAAGAATAAAAATTAAATATAACTATTACATTTAAACCCGGGCTCCATTACAAACGGGTCTTCATGCGCTCCTTGCTCCTTTGTCTCCAATTTTTCAAAATTAATTCTAACTAGTCCTATTACAAAACTATTTACAATAAATAGAAACCTTGATCATCAGTCAAGGGGAAGTACATAGGAGGGAGATAGAATTTACATTAAGAAAAGTTAGAGAAGACGAGGTACGCAGACCCCATTTATAAAAACCCATACATTCAAGCATCCACTAAAATAAATCCAATCACACATTGGTCAATAGTCCATAATCAATCCCTATTTATTATCATACATATATCTATATGTATCAATAAATAACATTCATCTCATGAATAATAAAACCATTCTATATATGCATTGATATCAATTAATGGGCAAAAGTTTTGCTAATATTTAATTTTGAAACAAAATAAACTCTTTTATTTTAATCAAAAACCAAATCCAAATTAAACTCCTTTAATTTTACCAATCTGAAATCTTATTCCAGATAAAATAAACATCTTTATTTTAAACTTTTATCAATTAAATAAACCATTTATGTTAATTGAGAAAAACAAAAAAATTTCAAAGTCTGCACACCGACGCGGCCGCGCTCCAAATTGAACTAGGAGCGGCGCGACCGCGCTTCACCCCCAGAAACATTTTCTGAGTTAAGGCGCGGCCACGCTCCAGAATGAACTAGAAGCGTCGCGGCGAGATTCAGAAAAAATTTTCCAGCCCAAAAATTCGATCGTATCGCATATCAATTCATACATGGAATCATCAAAATCAATAATTAACACAAGGATTAGGCTCTGATACCACTGTTAGGTTTGTATATAACGCAAGCATGCAATCAAATTACACAAATAGAGCGGAAGCGTGATAAAACGGATTTTAAAATTTTCATACAAACCATCACTATGATCTATCCTTGTGTTCAATTATCCATTAAACGAAAGAGAAAGAGAATAAGAATTATACCCTCGTAGATCAAAGCTTCCTCGGGTACAAGTTCAACTCCTAGTCCTTCGAGTTCTCCTCGAATTCCACCGATGAGATTCCTTCCTTTGATCAACGTTAGCCACCCAAGTGTTTGGCCTCTAGAGGTGATCCACCAAGGAAGAATAGGTATTCAAGAAGTTGGGTATATGCAAAACCCTAGTTTCTATCTCTATAGAAATTGCAAGTACTCTCCACAATCTAATGCAAGAGTGTGTAACCCTAATCTATGATAAGACTCATCTTATTTATAGATGTAGGAATAACCCTTCCCTAAACTATTTAGGATTAGGGTTTCTTTTATAATTAAACTCCTTTAATTAATTATGCTCCTAATCCAATTAGGAATTCATGGGAGAGTACTTCTATTAATTAATTCTCAATCCCTATTAGGAATTAAATAATAGTAATAGTAATAATAATAATAAGACTCCTTTTATTAATTTATATTTAATATTTTCAAAATATTAAATAATAAATATTAAGCTATTTAATTTATCCTATCTCCATAGATTAAATTAAATATACTTAACTTATTATTACAGTTATGACATTTACTTCTTAAATAAATATTTTCCTTTTGTAGTGTGACCTTTTAGGTTCTCCATATTAAACCGGTTGTGAATAAATCAATTAGAACAATTCTAATCTTATTTAAATAAATAAATTAAACTATTTAATTTATTTAAATAAATAATATTTATTCTATAATAAGGGTAAGCCCCCTTAGCGATCAACAACTTTCCAGATAATATAGATTTCAACATTAATCACAAAAGAACCTTTCAGTGAATAGTTACTGTACAATTCAATCATTCTACCATACAATGTCCCAATTAAATATAAGACATGGATTTACTGTCAAGTCTTATTTTATTTAATTATATGTATTTCGATTCCCAAATGCATAACTCTAATTAATACAAATTAGAAACTCCTTTCTAATTTCATTCTGCCTTGGCCAAGGACTATTGAGTTGTCATTTATCGAATCACATATGACATATCTCATCTTTTACTAGATGTGGTAGATTCTTTGTTGATCATTCACCTATCTCCATGCACAACTTATTATACCCAATCATACCCTTTGATATACCCTAAAGGTCTTAAGGGACATGTCAAAGTATAACTCATCATACACAAGATACTATGATGATCTCAAGTCCAAGGATCACTTGTACTACTATTGTGACACCCCCAAATCCGGGTACTTCAACTCCACAGATTTGGTGTTCACTATACCATACATTCACGACTATCTAGCCATGATAAAGATAATATAATTAAACTGAATAAAACATCTTCCCACAAAAAGGGTTACATCTCAAATCTCTTAAATGAACAAATCCCAGGTTATTAAACCTCTATTACATCAGTGCGGAAATAAAACATAATTTAAAATAAGTCTTATTACAAATAAACATCAAATGTGAAGCAGGTCTCTTGCTACATCGGCATCTTGCCCTTGCCTTTACTTGTGGACGGCTCGTCCGATTTCTCAGTCTTAGCTGCAGTGTTTTAGTACAAGAGTGAGCAAACAATTGCCCACAATCATAATAACAATAACAATTGAATAATTAATGAAATAGATTTATAGCTTTCTGAATTCAATCAATAACCAATCGAGATATGAAAGATTAATAGGATACTTGGCTCAAGAACTGATTATAGAATTCAAGGTTTAAAAATTGTATCTGAGGGTCACAAGACCTCGAACTATGTCCTAGGTTAACAAGTATTTCTACCGTAACCTTTAACAGTCTTATAGACTATGGACCTTCCATCTCGTACTGAGGGGAATCAACCCTTTGTACAATGTATTGTGCACAAACATTTTAACGCTGTCGCGTAATTAATCCCCTATATTAGGGCTGTTCATCTCAGTTTAGCATCAAAATTCGTACCAAAAGGAACTTGGTTTGAACAATTTTAAAATATTCTAAGTCTTTAGAACGCTCATCAACTAAGGACTAGCTGAATCAATAAGGGTTTGCTAGTCACTAAAACATTTGATTCATCAATAAAGTTTGTACTATAGAAATTCTGTTCGAAGTTTGAATAACGATCAACGATCGAACAATAAATGACTGAAGTAAATATAAACACTTGTCATGATAACTACCTTGCTTGAACAACAATAAGCTAAGGTTAATAAGCTTGTGCAATGAAAATAAACTTGCTTTAAAGGAAATAACAAGTTTAAGGGAGGAAAAACTTGCCTCGCGCGTAGATTACAGATTAAATAATTCACGTTCTTTAATCGACCTATATATTTTGATTATAAAATGGTAACAATAATTAGTTACAGAACAATATACATTTTAGGATTCGATCTTATCCTATTTCATTATAACATCTCGATTGTCATTTGATAATCATTAAGTACTGGTCTTAACAACCATCGTGGTATCTCATTAGTCACTTTATAACTTAATTTAAGTTCTAAGCTTGATTATAGCATCATAGTAAAATCACAAAGAAAATAAAAAAAATTAAAATTTCAGTATTGTTCCTTCGCCGGGGCGAGGATTTTCTTAACAAAAATCTCGCCGGGGCGAGACATCGCCGGGGCGAAGATTTCCTTAACACTTTTCTCGCCAGGGCGAAGATTTACAGTTCATTTCTCTCGCCGGGGCGAGAGACTCGGCAGTCATCTCCTACAGTTTGCGAACCAGTGAAAACTTAGGCCAAAATTTTCCAAATTCTACCATCCAACACATAAATTAAACACACCCAGACATCAAACATGTTATAAAACAATTACCCAACATGTTTCTAACCAATTTAATCATTATAATACACCTAATCAACTAATTAGAACCTAAAAATTCACTGTTTAAACAAAATACTCATGTTTTAGCCATATCAATTAAATCAACTATTGTAAATCCATCTCTAAACCATTTTAATCCATTCTACTTGCATTCTTTTCGTTTTTCATCATATTATCTTAATCAAATGTCAATTTACCGTTTAATAATCAAATTAAACATCAATTTTCATACATATATGCCATACATGAAATAAGACTCTGTAAAACTAAAAACTTCACTCTAAAACATGCTTTCATGGATTAACTCATTCAAATTAATTTATAACCATCATATAAACATCTAATACATGTTTACTATCAAATACACCAAGTAATTCATGTATTTAGCATATGAATTCACATACTGTAAAATAGAAATCATATACAGTGAAAAGAAAACTATTAACAAAATTTAAAAGAGATTATACCTTCAAGCTATGTATGATTCCTTAGTTTACCCCTTTTTCTTGATTCTCTCAATTAACAAAACTCTCAATTTTTCTCTTCATCTCTGTATTTTCTTTCTTCTCCTTTCTCTTTGTTAAACTATGTTTTTTTTAACAACTAATGAACTCTACTTTAACGTATACTAGCCTTCAATTAGTCAGTTAGAGAAAGCAAAGGGTTAGGCCTTGTTTGGCAAACCCAAAGAAAATTAATCTATTTTTACCAACCAAGGGTCACAAGGCCTTGTTTGGTTTAACTAAATAAAACTCTTTCTCCATTTATTTTAATAATTCATTTTACTATATAGTTTTAATTGTCACACTTTTAATTTAATTAAACTTATTATTAAATAAATTCAATTAAACCTTACTAATTTAATGAATAATTCTATTTAACCAATAACAATAACACCAAATAAATTATCTTATTCAAATAAATCATTTAATCATCTAATTTAATTATTAAATTAAATTAGAATAATCACATCAAATCACATTTAAATAACATTTAACATAAATTCTTTCACCATAACTTTATAAATTATTTATTTTACTCCATAAATAAATTAATAAAAATATTTATATAATTCAATAAATATTTTTATTTAATCACAAAAATTGCATTCGTTACAACTATCAGTAGATGAATTCCTGTTGACAGGCGAGTAAAACTCCAATAGGTATTCCTTAGCGAGCCACGTTCAGTGAACTTATTCTCCAATAAGCACCTACATACTTGCTTTAGTGTCTCCACACAAATGATTATGAGATCAATCATCCTCTTCTTAAGAGCAAGCAACGTATGTACTAATCTATCCGGATTCACTAATCCCCTTTTAGTAATCCAACGATTAGGAACGATTTTAGTTTGTGAGCTATCTAGAATTTAGATCTCATTAGCATGATCACCATCATGATTCTAAAAGCATTACTCAAAACTATGGGTTTATCACATTTAATATAACAACACTATGTAGATAATATAAAATGCCTTTTAAGAAAGTCAATTCTTTTATTAATAAATGAATAAGATTACAAAGTCTATGCTACATCATATCAAATATGATGGCTTGTGTGCATACTACTTTCTCTTAAGAAGAGGATGATTGATCTCATAATCATTTGTGTGGAGACACTAAATCAAGTATGTAGGTGCTTATTGGAGAATAAATTCACTGAACATGGCTCGCTAAGGAATACCTAATGGAGTTTTACTCGTCTGTCAATAGGAATTCCTCTAGTGATAGTAGTACAAGTGATCCTTGGACTTGAGATCATCATAGTATCTTGTGTATGATGAGTTATACTTTGACATGTCCCTTAAGAACTTTAGGGTATATCAAAGGGTATGATTGGGTATAATGAGTTGTGCATGGAGATAGGTGAATGATCAACAAAGAATCTACCACGTCTACTAAAAGATGAGAAATGTCCTATGTGATTCGATAAATGACAACTCAGTAGTCCTTGGCCAAGGCAGAATGAAATTAGAAAGGAGTTTCTAATTTGCATTAATTAGAGTTGTGCATTTGGGAATCGAAATACATATAATTAAATAAAATAAGACTTGACAGTAAATCCATGCCTTATATTTAATTGGGACATTGTATGGTAGAGGGATTGAATTGTACAGTAACTATTCACTGAAAGGTTCTTTTGTGATTAATGTTGACATCTATATTATCTGGAAAGTCGTTGATCGCTAAGGGGGCTTACCCTTATAGAATAAATATTATTTATTTAAATGAATTAAATAGTTTAATTTATTTATTTAAATAAGATTAGAATTGTTCTAATTGATTTATTCACAAGTGGTTTAATATGGAGAACCTAAAGGGTCACACCGCAAAAGGAAAATATTTATTTAAGAAGTAAATGACATAATTGTAATAAACTTTTGCCCATTAATTGATATCAATGCATATATGGAATGGATTTATTATTCATGAGATGAATGTTATTTATTGATACATATAGAGATATGTATGATAATAAATAGGGATTGATTATGTACTATTGACTAATGTGTGATTGGATTTATTTTAGTGGATGCTTGAATGTATGAGTTTTTATAAATGGGGTCTGCGTACCTCGTCTTCTCTAATTTTTCTTAATGTAAATTCTATCTCCCTCCTATGTACTTCCTCTTGACTGATGATCAAGGTTTCTATTTATTGTAAATAGTTTTATAATAGGACTAGTTAGAATTAATTTTTATTAATTGGAGACAAAGCAGCAAGGAGCGCATGAAGACCCATTTGTAATGGAGCCCGGGTTTAAATGTAATAGTTATATTTAAATTTTATTCTTGCACCCTAGGTTTGACCTTTTGGTTCACTTGGTGGCTCTAGTGAAACAAACTAGAATAAAAGTCCATAATTAATCCGGGTAGAATATAGTATTCTATATGTGCATGCTTACTATATATATATATATTATATATTATCCAACATGCTTCGCATGTAAAATAATATGACGCGTATTTTATATATATATGTGCATGCACGCTAAACAAGATGAGACTAATAATAATAAACCCCTCAAAGAAATCATATTAAGTCCTAAGCGTTCAAAGATATTTAAAATATCTAACGTCGCCTTCTAGCATGGTAAAGCAATAGAGTATTAAATGTTTAATATGAGTTTGTTGTGTCACCACAAGGCAAGTATTAAATATTTAAGATGTTGCTTTATCACATTTGATGCTTATAAATAGACTGAACGATGTTATTTTGTTGTGTCACCACAAGGACAGTGTTTTTCTTTCGAATATATGGAAGTGCTAGGTTGGACTTAACTTGGATAATTTTGATTCGGATGTGTCACCACTTGATCAAAATAATCTAAGAGGCAAAATAAAAGGAGTTACATAGTGATATAATTGACAATAGTTGTCTACCTATTTATTTATATATCGTTTGTTGTGTCACCACAAGGCTATATACATTTGAAATGGGGTCCTTAATCTCACTAGCAAAACTTTAATTAGATTTGCCGAACTATATAAATTGAGGGTAATATAGTTTGATGAAAATAGTGGGAGATACCAATTTAAATAAAGACCTAATTTATTTTGGTAATTAATTAAATGAATGAATGCTAAAATGTTGTCTATTTCACATGCAGAATTTAAAAATGTCAAACTCACTATCACTGCGTAGCATACTTGATGCTAACAAATTGACCGGACCGAATTATACGGACTGGTTAAGGAATCTGAGAATTGTTCTCATTGCTGAAAAGATTTCTTATGTCCTAAATTCGCCAGTCCCTACAAATGTTGCAGAAACAGCCTCTGAGGAAGAGATTGCTACTTTCAGAAAGTGGCAAGATAATGCAATCTTGGCTCAATGCATCATGCTCGCATCCATGAGTAACGAGCTTCAGCGTCAGCATGAAACTATGGATACTCCTACTATATTGCTGCACCTCAAAGAGTTGTATGGTGAGCAAAGTAGGACTGCTAGATATCAGATATCTAAGGAGCTCTTCCGATCTCGTATGACCGAGGGCACTGCTGTTGAGACTCATGTCCTTAAGATGATCAATCTGATTGAACAACTTGGACAGCTTGGGTTCGTGATGGATGGGAAGTTAAGTCAAGATTTGATCTTGCAGTCACTCCCGGACACCTTCTCACAATTTGTTGTGAATTTTCACATGAATAAGTTGGACGTCAGCTTGCCTGAGTTACTTAACATGCTGAAAACTACTGAAGGTCACTTCTCATCCAACAAGAACCAAGTCTTACTAGTGGATGATTCTTCCAAGAAAAGGAAGAGGCCCAAGGTATCTTATGAAAAGAAGAAAAACAAGAAGGCTAAGGGCAAGGCGAAAAGAAAGGATAAAAAGAAACCTGATCCAGATAGCAAAGGAATTTGCTACCATTGCAATAAGCCGGGACACTGGAAGAGGAACTGCAAGGAGTATCTTGCGGGCCAAAAGAAGCTTGGAGAAGCTTCAACTTCCGATTTAGGTTTGTTCATGATTGAAATTAATTTTGTTGAAAGTCAAAATTCTACTTGGGTATTGGATACCGGCTGTAGTTCTCATATATGTAATAATATGCAGGGACTAAGCGTAAGTAGAAAGTTGAACAAGGATGAAGTCGTCCTACGAGTGGGAAATGGAGCAAAGGTTGCTGCATTAGTTGTAGGGACTTATTGTTTAGCACTGCCTTCGGGCAAGTTCATTAGTTTAAATAATTGTTATTATGTTCCGACACTCATTAGAAACATTATTTCAATTTCTGTATTGGATATGTATGGTTTTGATATTATAATAAAGAACAACAGTTGTTCTATTTATAATAAAAATGTTTTATATGGTGTTGGGAACCTACTGAATGGACTTTACATACTTGACTTGCATGAAAATATACTTCAAATTGAACAAACTAAGAAAAAAAAAGAGATGATGTTAATTATACCTTTATGTGGCACTGTAGACTCGGTCATATCAATGAAATAAGATTATCCAAGTTGCATAAAGATGGGCTTTTAGAGCTATCTGATTACGAATCATATCCAACTTGTGAATCTTGTCTCATGGGTAAGATGACTAAATCTCCTTTTAGTGGAAAAGGAGAAAGAGTTACAGAGTTGTTAGCGTTGGTACACACAGACGTATGTGGACCTATGACAACGAATGCACGAGGATGGTATTCTTATTTTATTACTTTCACTGATGATCATTCTAGATTTGGATATGTGTATTTAATGAAATACAAATCTGAATCATTTGAAAAGTTCAAAGAATTCAGAAGTGAAGTAGAGAAGCAAACTAGTAAGAGTATTAAGATTCTTCGATCGGATCGAGGAGGGGAATACTTAACCAATGAGTTTCTTAATTGTCTCAAAGAAAATGGTATAATCTCACAATGGACTCCACCAGGGACGCCACAGTTGAATGGTGCATCTGAAAGGAGAAATCGAACATTGTTGGACATGGTTCGTTCCATGATGAGTTTTACCGACCTTCCAGTATCCTTCTGGGGTTATGCCCTAGAATCGGCTGCATACCTACTTAACAAGGTACCTACCAAATCCGTCCCAAAGACTCCATATGAGATATGGACAGGGAGGAAACCAAATCTTAAGCATGTTAAGACTTGGGGTTGTCCAGCTTATGTCAAAAGGTTTGAGCATGATAAGCTGAAGATTAGATCTGACAAATGTAGATTCGTGGGATACCCTAAAGAAACATCAGGGTATTATTTCTATCATCTTACTGATCAAAAGGTGTTTGTTGCGAAACACGCTGCCTTCTTAGAAAAGGAGTTTATCCTTGAAGGGGTTAGTGGGAGTAAGATATATCTTGAAGAAGTTCAAGAACCACAAAATACTACGGATCAAAGTCAGGTACCTGACCAAGTAGAAGAACCTATTGTACCACTACATATTCGTAAATCTGGAAGAGTACCAAAGATACCTGAAAGGTATGGATTCATCATATAGGATGATGATGAGGTACGTATCATAGATGATGATGATCCATTGACTTACGAAGAGGCTATGAGTAGTGAAGACTCCGAGAAATGGCTAGAAGCCATGAAATCTGAGATGGACTCCATGTATGAGAACCAAGTATGGACTTTGGTTTCACCACCTGAGGGCATTAAGCCTATTGGGTGTAAATGGGTCTTTAAGAGAAAGACTAGGGCAGATGGCAAGGTAGAGACCTATAAGGCCCGACTGGTTACAAAAGGTTTCAAACAAAGACAAGGAGTTGACTATGATGAAACCTTCTCACCAGTAGCTATGCTCAAGTCCATTCGGATTTTGCTTGCGATTGCAGCTTATTATAACTACGAGATCTGGCAAATGGACGTGAAAATGACCATCCTCAATGGAGAGCTTGAGGAGAATGTATATATGATACAGCCAGAGGGTTTTGTTTCAACGGTTGGGACAAACTAAGTCTGTAAGCTACAACGATCCATTTATGGATTGAAGCAAGCTTCTCGAAGATGGAACATCCGTTTTGATGAGATAATCAAAAAGTTTGATTTTATCAAAAATGAGGATGAACCTTGTGTGTACAAGAAGGTTAGTGGGAGCGCTGTTTCATTCCTTGTATTATATATTGATTACATATTACTGATAGAGAATGATGTTCCTATGCTACAGTCGATCAAAATTTGGTTATCTAAACACTTCTCCATGAAGGACTTGGGTGAGGCATCCTATATTTTGGGGATAAGGATCTATAGAGATAGATCTAAAAGGATGCTGGGTTTGACCCATGGAAAGTACATTAACTTGATGCTAAAGAAGTTTAGCATGGAAGATTCCAAGAGAGGTCTCATGCCGATGAGCCATGGAATACATCTCTCCAAGAAACAGGCCCCAAAGACACCTGAGGAGAGAGACCGAATGAGTAAGATTCTTATGCTTCAGCAATAGGATCTATCATGTACGATATGATATGTACTAGACCAGATGTCGCTCATGCACTTAGTGTAACAAGCAGATATCAGTCGAATCCTGGAGAAGAGCACTAGAAGGCAATGAAAAACATCCTAAAGTACTTGAGAAGAACTAAGGATGTATTTCTTGTCTACGGTGGGTCTGAATTGAAACTAGAGGGCTATACAGACTCAAGTTTTCAAACGGACCAAGATGACAGTAAATCCGTTTCAGGGTACGTGTTTACCTTAAACGGTGGCGCAGTGAGTTGGAAAAGTTCCAAGCAGCAAACAGTTACTGATTCAGTGACAGAGACAGAGTACATAGCTGCAAGTGAAGCTGCAAAGGAAGCTGTTTGGATGAAGAAGTTCATAACTGAACTTGGAGTGGTTCCTAGCATTAGAGGAGCAGTACCTTTATTCTGTGACAACAACAGAGCTGTTGCGCAGGCTAAGGAACCCAGGTCTCATCAGAAATCCAAACACGTGTTGCGGCGGTTTCATTTGATTAGAGAGATCATTGAAAAAGGAGATGTCACCCTGGAGTGTGTGGACTCTCAAGACAACATTGCAGATCCATTTACTAAAGCTTTAACACAACAGCAGTTTGATCGTCACTTAGAGAAGATGGGTATTAGATACCATGGCGATTGGCTTTAGTGCAAGTGGGAGATTGAAAGTAGTATGCACACAAGCCAAACATATTTGATATGATGTAGCATAGACTTTGTAATCTTATTCATTTATTAATAAAAGAATTGACTTTCTTAAAAGGCATTTATATTATCTACATAGTGCTGTTATATTAAATGTGATAAACCCATAGTTTTGAGCAATGCTTTTAGAATCATGATAGTGATCATGCTAATGAGATCTAAATTCTATATAGCTCACAAACTAAAATCGTTCCTAATCGTTGGATTACTAAAAGGGGATTAGTGAATCCGGATAGATTAGTACATACGTTGCTTGCTCTTAAGAAGAGGATGATTGATCTCATAATCATTTGTGTGGAGACACTAAAGCAAGTATGTAGGTGATTATTGGAGAATAAGTTCACTGAACGTGGCTCGCTAACGAATATCTAATGGAGTTTTACTCGCCTGTCAATAGGAATTCCTCTAGTGATAGTAGTACAAGTGATCCTTGGACTTGAGATCATCATAGTATCTTGTGTATGATGAGTTATACTTTGACATGTCCCTTAAGACCTTTAGGGTATATCAAAGGGTATGATTGGGTATAATGAGTTGTGCATGGAGATAGGTGAATGATCAACAAAGAATCTACCACGTCTACTAAAAGATGAGAAATGTCCTATGTGATTCGATAAATGACAACTCAGTAGTCCTTGGCCAAGGCAGAATGAAATTAGAAAGGAGTTTCTAATTTGCATTAATTAGAGTTGTGCATTTGGGAATCGAAATACATATAATTAAATAAAATAAGACTTGACAGTAAATCCATGCCTTATATTTAATTGGGACATTGTATGGTAGAAGGATTGAATTGTACAGTAACTATTCACTGAAAGGTTCTTTTGTGATTAATGTTGAAATCTATATTATCTGGAAAGTCGTTGATCGCTAAGGGGGCTTACCCTTATTGTAGAATAAATATTATTTATTTAAATGAATTAAATACTTTAATTTATTTATTTAAATAAGATTAGAATTGTTCTAATTGATTTATTCACAACCGATTTAATATGGAGAACCTAAAGGGTCACACCGCAAAAGAAAAATATTTATTTAAGAAGTAAATGGCATAATTGTAATAATAAGTTAAGTATATTTAATTTAATCTATGGAGATAGAATAAATTAAATAGCTTAATATTTATTATTTAATATTTTGGGAATATTAAATATATATTAATAAGAGGAGTCTTATTATTATTATTATTACTATTACTATTATTTAATTCCTAATAGGGATTGAGAATTAATTAATAGAAGTACTCTCCCATGAATTCCTAATTGGATTAGGAGCATAATTAATTAAAGGAGTTTAATTATAAAAGAAACCCTAATCTTAAATAGTTTAGGGAAGGGTTATTCCTACATCTATAAATAAGAGGAGTCTTATCATAGATTAGGGTTACACACTCTTGCATTAGATTGTGGAGAGTACTTGCAATTTCTATAGAGATAGAAACTAGGGTTTTGCCTATACCCAACTTCTTGAATACCTATTCTTCCTTGGTGGATCACCTCTAGAGGCCAAACACTTGGATGGCTAACGTTGATCAAAGGAAGGAATCTCATCGGTGGAATTCGAAGAGAACTCGAAGGACTAGGAGTTGAACTTGTACCCGAGAAAGCTTTGATCTACGAGGGTATAATTCTTATTCTCTTTCTCTTTCGGTTAATTGATAATGAACACAAGGATAGATCATGGTGATGGTTTGTATGAAAATTTTAAAATCCGTTTTATCACGCTTCCGCTCTATTTGTGTAATTTGATTGCATGCTTGCGTTATATACAAACCTAACAGTGGTTTCATTGTTATAGATGATTTTGGAAGTCTGACATTGGTCATCTATTCTTCTGGTTTATGCTTTGGGATATCAATTTCAGCTTCTGAAATTTCTGGCTTATACAAACGAGTCAGCTGGTTGTCTGCATACAGTTTGTTGATTTCTAATTTCCAGAATCTGTTATTATTGATTTCTAATTTCCAGAATCTGTTGTACTGCATAAACTACATTCTTCTCTCCAAATAAAGTACTCTCCGTCTCCTTTTTGACCTTGAGATATCTACAAAACAAACACATAGTCTCTATATGTTTGGTACCCAAATCTTCTTGGGTCCTTTTGGGTTAGTAGCATATAAATCACATTTATTTACCCAAATTTGTTTTATTCTAATTTTATTGCAATTAGAATCAAAATGACCTTTAAAACCACATTTTTTGCAAGTAACAAATGGTGAGCAATAAAGAGGCTTATTCCTTGGTTTATTATTTATTATTCTAATTTTATTAGTAGTGCTTTATATGTTCTTAACAGGATTGTACCCAATTCCTTGTTTATCCAGACTTGACCTTTGAGCACCCAACATTATATTCAAATTTTCTTCTCCTTGAACAAAATTTGCAGGATCTCTTTTTAATGAAATTATTTATTCATTATTATCATGTTGCACATTCATCATTTTTCCATCATTAAAAGCATATATGCATGCATCTCTCATTTTCAAATTTTCTTCTAAAATTTCATTTTCATTTCTTTCTTCAATAAGTGACTCAACTTCATTCATTAGCTCATTTACGCAATTCATTAAATAGACAGTTTTCTTTTTGAGCTGTTGATTTTCATTTTTTAAAGCAAGATAATTAGACATAGTTATTTCAAGAGCTTCATTAAAATGTAAAATGGTTATCTCAAATTGATCATCATCTTCTAGTCCTATAAAACAGAGTTGGACAATTTCTTCTTCTTGTTCTGTTTTGGACTTATTCACTTGAGTTGAGCTACTATTTTGATTCTTTCTTTGTTTCTTCCTTTGGAGTAGTCTCTCGAGTTTTCTTGATAGCATTTCAATTTCTTCATCGAAATCTTCATGATCACCTTCATTGTTGCTCTCGGTTTGAAGTGCCAATGTCTTCTTTATTGGTGCCTCCTCTTCTTCATCATAACTTCTGAGTTGGCTCTCAAACTCTTCAAGCTCTCCAAATAGTGTAAGTGTCTCCACGGTACTAATAGTTGATGAGTCTTAACGAGTGGTGACTTTTGGAGCGAACCGTTTAGGCATGACTCTGAAATAAACTTTCTATTAATTTCTCTGTGATCAATTTTCCTCCCAAGCATATTGAGTGAATTCATTAGTGTGAGAAACCTCGCTTAAACTTGTACCCGAGGAAGTTTTGATCTACAAGGATATAATTTTTATTCTCTTTCTCTTTCGTTTAATTGATAATTGAACACAAGAATAGATCATGGTGATGGTTTGTATTAAAATTTTAAAATCCATTTTATCACGTTTTCCGCCCTATTTATGTAATTTGATTGCATGCTTGCGTTATATACAAACCTAACAGTGGTATCAGAGCCTAACCTTGTGCTAATTATCGATTATTATGATTCCATGTATGTATGGGTATGCGATTGGATCGATTTTCTGGGCAAAGAAAAAAATTTCAAACTCTGCTACGAACCCAGAAACTGTTTCTAGGGGTGCAGCGCGGCCGCGCCGCTCCTAGTTCAATTTGGAGCGCGGCCGCGCCAGTCTGCAGAATTTGAAAAAAAAAATTTATTTTGATTTTATTTATTTTCAATTAAGATAAAAGGTTTATTTTGAATTAGAATATGATTAAAATTAAAAGTTTTATTTTAACTTGGAATTAGATTCCATGATAACTAGAATAAAAGAGTTTATTCTATTTTGGAATAGGATTCCATATTTCGTAGAATAAAGGAGTTTATTCACATATGGAATAGGATTCTATGTTTCCTTAAAAATAAAGATGTTTATTTTGATAAGGAAAAGGATTCAACATATTTTATTTTTCAGTAATTTTAAGTTAAAATAAAGGAGTTTATTTTGAACTTGAAATTGAATTCCATGTTAATTAAAATAAAGGAGTTTATTTTGATTTGAAATTTGATTAAAAATAAAGGGTTTATTTTTATTCAAAATTGGATAAAATAAAATAAAGAAGTTTACTATGATTTAAATTTTGATTAAAATAAAGGAGTTTATTTTTGTTTCAAAATTAGATTTCTAGTAAATTTTTAATTGCCCATTAAATGATATCAATGCATATATGGAATGGTTTTAATTATTCATGAGATGAATGTTATTTATTGATGCGTATAGAGATATGTATGATAATAAATAGGGATTGATTATGGACTATTGACCAATGTGTGATTGGATTTATTTTAGAGGATACTTGAATGTATGTGTTTTTATAAATGGGGTCTGCGTACCTCGTCTTCTCTAGTTTTTCTTGATGTAAATTCTATCTTCCTCCTATGTACTTCCCCTTGACTGCTGATCAAGGTTTCTATTTATTTTAAATAGTTTATGTAATAGGATTAGTTAGAATTATTTTGAAGAATTGGAGACCAAGGAGCAAGGAGTGCTTGAAGACCCGTTTGTAATGGAACCCGGGATTTAAATGTAATAGTTATATTTAAATTTAATTCTTGCACCCTAGGTTTGACCTTTTGGTTCACTTTGTGGCTCTAGTGAACCAAACTAGAGTAAAAGTCCATAATCAATCCGGGTAGAATATAGTATTCTATATGTGCATTCTTACTATATATATATATATATATTATATATTATCCAACATACTTCGCATGTCAAATAATATGACGCGTATTTTATATATATATGTGCATGCGCGCTAAACAAGATGAGACTATTAATAATAAACCCCTCAAAGAAAATCATATTAAGTCCTAAGCGTTCAAAGATATTCGGAATATCGAACGTCGCCTTCTAGCATGGTAAAGCAATAGAGTATTAAATATTTAATATGAGTTTGTTGTGCACACACAAGGCGAGTATTAAATATTTAAGATGTTATTTTTTCACATTTGATGCTTATTAAGGAATTGAACATTACTGCTTTGTTGTGCACACACAAGGGCGGTCTTTTTCTCTTCACATATATGGAAGTGCTAGGTTAGACTTAACTTAGATTATTTTAGTTCGGATGTGCACACACTTGACCATTATAATCTAAGAGACAAAATACAAGGAGATACATAGTGATGTAATTGACAATAATTGTCTACTTATTTATTTATATATAATTTGTTGTGCACACATAAGGCTATATACATTTGAATTGGGATCCTTAGTCTCACTAGCAAATCTTTAATTAGAATTGTCGAACTATATAATGAAGTAATATAGTTTGATGAAAAAGTGAGAGATACCAATTTAAAATAAAGACCTAATTTATTTTGGTAATTAATTAAGAAATGAATGTATGCTAAAATGTTGTTAAATTATAAATTCATTTACAGAATTTTACAATGTTTAATTTACTATCACTGCGGAGCATATTAGATGCTAATTAACCGGACCAAATTAAAAGGACTGGTTAAAGAATCTGAGAATAGTTCTCAATGCTGAAAAGCTATCTTATATCCTTAATACGCATATCCCTACAATGGTTCCAGACAATGCCTCTGAGGAAGAGATTGCTACTTTTAGGAAGTGGCAAGATGATGCACAGTTGGCTCAATGCATCATGCTTGCATCCATGAGTAACGAACTTCAGTGTCATCATGAAACTATGGATGCTCCTACTGTACTCTTGCACGTTTAAGGAGTTGAATGGTGAGGAAAGTAGGACTGCTAGATATTAGATATTTAAGGAGCTCTTCCAATCTAGAATAACCGATGGCACTACAGTATAGACAAATGTCCTAAAAATGATCAATCTGATTGGACAATTAGGATAACTGGGTTTTGTATTGGATGAAGAGTTGATCCAAGATTTGATCTTGCAATCACTCCCGGACTTTTTCTCATAATTTGTTGTGAATTCCATGTGAACAAGCTATATGTCAGCCTGCATGAGTTGCTTAAACACGTTGAAAACTGTAAAGAGTCACTTTTCAACCAAGAAAGACCAAGTCTTACTAGTAGATGATTCTTCCAGGAAGCGGAAGAGGGCCAAAGGATCTTCTTAAAAGAAGAACAATTCAAAGAAGGTATAAGGAAATGCAATAACTAAGGACACTAAGAACAAAACTGATGCAGATAGCAAAGGAGTTTGCTTCCACTGCAATAAGCCTGGACACTGGAAATGAAACTGTATGGAGCATCTTGCAGAGGCTAACCAGAAGAAGTTTAGTGAAGCTTCGGTTACAGATATAGGTTTGTTAATGATTGAAATAAATCTTTTTATAAGTCAAAGTTCTACTTGGGTATTGGATACCGACTATAGTTCTCACATATGCAATCCAATGCAGAGACTAAGCAGAAGTAAAAAGCTAAACAAAGAGTAAGTAATCTTACGTATGGAGAATGGAGCAATGGTTGCTACATTAGTCGTAGGAACTTATAGTTTAGCGTTGCCTACGTACAAGTTTATTAAGTTAATAAGTTATTATTATGTTCCAATTCTCTTTAGAAACGTTATTACTTCTGTTGTTGGACAAGGAAGGTTCTGGTATTATATTTAAGAACAATTGTTGTCCTATTTATAATGATAATGTTTTATTTGAAACTAGAAGATCACTTGATGGACTTTGTAAACTTGACTTACATAAAAAAATAATTTTGCAAATTGAACAAACTAGTAAAAGAAAAGGAGATGATCATTCAAAGAGTTGAATATGTGTATTTGATGAAATACAAGTCTCAATCATTTGAAAGGTTCAAAGAATTCAGAAGTGAAACAAATTGACAAAGTATTAAGATTCTTTGATTAGATCGAGAAAGGAATACTTGTGCAATAAGTTTCTAGATCATCTCAAAATGGTATTTTCTCATAATGGACACCTCCTGATACGCAATAATTGATTGGTGTATCTAAAAGGAGAAATTGTACCTTGTTGGACATGGTGCGGTCCATAATGATTTTTACCGACATTCCAGTATCCATTTGGGGTTATACCCTAGAAACGGCTGCATATCTACAAAATAAGGTAACCTCAAAATCCAGCCCTAAGACTCTATAAAAGTTATGGATAGGGAGGATTCCTAGTCTTAAGTATGTTAAGATAAGGGGTTGTCCAACTTATGTGAAAAGGTTTCAAAAGATAAGTTTGGGACAAAATCTGACGAGTGCAGGTTTGTGGGATATCCTAAAGAAAGTTTAGGGTATTATTACTATAATCCTACACGTTGCCTTCTTGGATAAAAATGTTTATCATTGAAAGAGCTAGTGGGAGGGTAATAGATCTTGAAGGAGTTCAAGAACCACAAAGAACTTTCAGTCAAACTGAGGAACATGTAGATAGACCTATTGTATCACAACCGAATCGTAAATCTGGAAGAGTATTTAAGATACCTAGGAGGTATGAATTCATCATAAAGGACGATGATGAGGTACGCATCATAGATGATGATGATCCAGTTATATACGATGAGGCTATGAGTAGTAGACACTCAGAGAAATGGCAAATGGCCATGAAATCCGAAATGGACTCCATGTATGAGAACCAAGTATAAACTCTGGTTACTCCACCGAAAGGCATAGTGCCTAAAGGGTGTATATGGGTCTTTAAGAGAAAGACTAGGGCAAATGGCAAGGTGGAGACCTATAAGACTAGACCTGTTTAAAAGGTTTCAAATAAAGTCAAGGAGTTGACTGTGATAAAACCTTTTTACCGGGTAATGCTCATGGGCATTTGGATTTTGCTTGTGATTGCAGCTTATTACGAAATCTAGCAAAATGGATGTGGAGACGTCCTTCCTCAATGAAGACTTGAGGAGAATGTATATATGATACAACCATAGTAATTTTTTCAAAGGTTGAAGTAAATCGTGTTTTAAGATACAATGATCCATTTATGGATTGAAGCAAGCTTCTCAAAGATGGAACATTCGTTTTGATGAGATAATTAAAAGAGTTTGATTTTATCAAAAATGAGAATGAACCTAGTGTGTACAAAAGGGTCAGTGGGAGCACTGTGACATTCCTAGTATTATATGTTGATATACTACTGATAAGGAATGACACACCAATGCTACAATTAGTAAAGATAAAATTGTCTAAACATTCCTCCATGAATAACTTGGGAGGAACATCCTATAAATTGGGGATATAAATCTATATAGATAGATTTAAAAGGATGTTCGGCTTGACCCAATGAACGTATATTCATTCGATGCTAAAGGCGTTTAGCATGACAAACTCCAAGAGAGGTCTCATGATGATGAGCCATGGAGTGTATCTCTTTAAATTGTCCTCAATAAAAGGAGATCGCATGAGTTACTATCATGTATGCAATGAATACACAAGGCCTGATGTTGATCAGTCATATTCTGGAGAAGATCACTGTAAGACAATGATAAACATCTTTAAGTACTTAACCAGTACTGAAGATGTGATCCTGATTCATGGTAACTCTGAATTAAAACTAGAGGGTTAAACAAACTCAAGTTTTTCAGACTGACCAAGACGATAACAAATCCACTTTAGGGTAAATTGTTACCTCAAATGGTGGTGCAGTGAAATTGGAAAGGTTCCAAACAGCAAAGAGTTGCTGATTTAGTAACAAAGACAAAGTATATAGCTGTAAGTGAAGCTGCAAGTTGATTGTTTGGATGAAAACTTCATCACAGAACTAGGAATAGTTCCTAAGTCTCATCTTGGGTTCAAACATGTGTTGCGGCACTTTGATTTGATTGGAGGAATCATTAAAAGAGGAGAAGTCACTATAGAGATAGTGGACTCTCAAGAACAACATTGCATATCCATTTACTAAAGCTTTATCCAAACAGCAGGATGATCGTCACTTAGAGAAGAAGGGTATTAGATACTATAGTGATTGCCTTTAGTGCAAGTGGGAGATTGAAAGTAGTATGCACGCAAGCCAATAATATTTGATATGATGTAGCATATACTTTGTAATCTTATTCGGTTATTAAAGGCATTTTACTTTATCTACATTGTGTTGTTATATTAAATGTGATAAACTCATAGTTTTGAGCAATGCTTTTAGAATCATGATGGTGATCATGCTAATGAGATCTAAATTCTAGATAGCTCACAAACTAAAATCGTTCCTAATCGTTGGATTACTAGAAAAGGGATTAGTGAATCCGGATAGATTAGTATATACATTGCTTGCTCTTAGGAAGAGGATGATTGATCTCATAATCATTTGTGGAGAGACACTAAAGCAAGTATGTAGGTGCTTATTAAAGAATAAGTACACTGAACGTGGCTCGCTAAGGACTACCTAATGGAGTTTTACTCACCTGTCAATAGGAATTCCTCTAGTGATAGTAGTATAAGTGATCCTTGGACTTGAGATCATCATAGTATCTTGTGTATGATGAGTTATACTTTGACATGTCCTTTAAGACCTTTAGGGTATAACAAAGGGTATGATTGGGTATAATTAGTTGTACATGGAGATAAATGAATGATCAACAAAGAATCTATCACGTCTAGTAAAAGATGTGAATGTCCTATGTGATTCGATAAATGACAACTAAGTAGTCCTTGGCCAAGGCAGAATGAAATTAGAAAGGAGTCTCTAATTTGCATTATTTAGAGTTGTGCATTTGAAAATCGAAATACATATAATTAAATAAAATAAGACTTGACATAAATTTCATGTCTTATATTTAATTGGGACATTGTATGGTAGAACAATTGAATTGTACGGTAACTATGCACTGAAAGGTTCTTTTGTGAAGTACTTTTGAATATTAAGGACAAACGTTTTACAATTTTTCATCAACATACTAAGCGGTAATAAATACCTTGTATATTGCTTTTATTTCATTGAAAACCATTAGAACATTTGACAATCACATGGACTGTAAAATATTCTCCGCAAGTACTCCAGGGGATCAACCTATAGTACCTTATATTGTGCACAACATATAAAGTTTTGGCGCATAAGCGTAAATTGGGACTATATGCTAGACATCGGTTACCTCGTTATCCAGGTTGTTCATCTTAGTTTTCATGCGAGTCCACACCAAAGTAATTTGGATTGGTTGACTTTAAAGAGCTAGAACGATATCTGAATAATTCAATAATATAGCATTTATCATCAATAGTGTCTAGTCAAAACAAATGGCCGAGACTCATCCTTAAAACAGTTCATGAATAATTAAGAACTTTAAAACATAAGCAATTTGAATATTATTTGAGAAATCATCAAAAAAAAGCTTTCACAATATATAAACTTGAATATGTTATAGCTTGCAATTATAGAAAAACTTGTACACAATAAATAACTTGCACAAGTTAGGAAACTTACATTCACTGCAATAAAATGAATGAAGTTAGGAAACTTGCCTGATATGTCCTCTATAAATAATGCTATTAAATTTTTCTAAAAAGACCTGCACATTTCATTAAGGTTGTTATACAAATTAATCACATTTAAACTCAATTCATTGGTTTAATACTCATTTTAGTTTAATACTTAAGCTTGATTTTAATATTTGAAAGTTCATAATGTTCGTATTTTAGAAATGCTTAATCAAAACATCAAAAACGTAACATGACATTACAGCGTTCGGAAAACTGCACGCCGCACGCCTGCGCACGCCCATGCCAGCACCCCCCCCCCCCACGCGCTACACCCAGACAGCAGCTGCGCTCACTTGTTCTTCAGTTCTAGAAAATTTATTTTTTTCTTTCTACAAGCAGTTTTTGCAAATTTGTATTTTCTTCGTTACACATTGGATTAATACCATTTTTGGATATGTTACTCTTTATATTACACAATATTTTTAAAAAATACAACATGTACAAAAACAGTTCAACAAGACATCAAATTAATGGCCTGAAACAACCTGCAAAGAGTGGTTCTACACTTGGAAAATTTCCAGATTTTCCCAGATTTCCAGAAATCCTATTATTTTCATAGCAGATGCCAAAATTCATATCCCATTCATTATAAGTCCGATTACGCTCAAATTTGAATAGAGTACACATCATACTACATAGTATTTTAGAAAATTATAACATACTCCAAACGAATTACCGAACGCATAATTTCAGAGGCTCCAAATGTCCAGAAAATCCCAATTTTTCACAAAACTTAATTTGCTAAAAATTCGTTAATTCACTTTTAATATGCATTTAAAATATTTCTATGGTTCAGGTCATCTTAGAAATCATGAATACATATTCCATAGCTTCAAACTCTATTCAATTTTCACTTTTTAAGCAATTAGACCTCTTAGGGCATTTTAACAAACACATAACATGCATAGCTCTAATCTTCGAATTTCAGTACATATTAGGCATGATTAAACCAAAACTTTCGTTCCTAACAACCCTATAATCATTTGATATCAACAACACAACAATACACAACCCCAAACAATATAATTTCATCACTTTTCCTGCATATTCTCATTATTTACTAATGTATAACACAAGGTTTCAACTCTAACCTCTTGGAAGTGTTCTTCTTCTTGCTTTAATCATGGTAACGCTTCTCTCTTGCTTGCTCAATCCTCCAACAGTCCCTTTTTCCCTAAAAGCTCCTTTTAATTCTCTCTCAACTTAGTTTCTTTCGGGTAGGAAGTTTTGTAAAATGGCAAGTGTTTTAGGATGGGAGTATTTATAGAACTTTGGAAATCCATGCTCCTCCACCCCTTCATCTTCTAATCATTAGTTTTACTTTACCTCCCTCAAGTCTCAGATTATAGAAGAGCTAAGAGATTGGCAGAGATTGAGAAGAATTTGAGAGGGTTTGGGTGGTGTAACTCCCAGCCCATCACTCCCTCCATTTATAACTAGCATAAAGTCCCTCTCTCCTTCATTTAGTTCAGCAGCCCCTCCATGGGTCCACCATCAGATTTCTTTTCCATTTTTTTTAATTAGTCATTTAGCCATTTAATTATCTATTTGACTAATTTGACATCCAGAAATCACCTTTTTAGTGTTTATAGTCGTTTTCTACTAAAATCGACATTCCGAACGTCGTGGGAATATTCGCTTCGCCAAATTCAACCCCAAAATTCGAGTTTGACTTTTTACCGAAAAAGTCAACCGGTTGACTTTGACCAAAAAGCCAACCCTGATACATTTTGTGTTTATAGATTATTCTTACTAATTTTGACGTTTCGGGCTTAAATATCCAGTCTGCGTCGCCAAATTCCACTTCGAACTCATTTTCGAGTTTTAGTTACTTTTCTTGCGTTTAATATAAATGTTAGCTCCCTTAGTTAATTCAAACCATTAAATTAATTTAAATCAACTATCAATATACATGTCATCACATCACAGAAAATAAAACATATATATAACACATATACATATATTTATTTAATCACAAAAGTTTCACATAAAAATTCATTTAAATAATATATATCAAATTACATGTTATTCTCGGTTATTACATTCGCCCTCCCTTATAAGGATTCTGTCCCCAAAATCATTACAAAATTAAACAAAAAGATTAGGATAATTTTTCATCATCTTTTCCTCGAGTTCCCACGTAGCTTCTTCGGCATTGTGGTCCTCCATACTACCTTTACAGAAGGTATGACCTTATTTCTTAAAAACTTGCTCCTTTTCTATCAATTATTTGCACAAGAATTTCTTCATATATTAGGTCATTTTCAACCTAGATAGGTTCATACTTTATTACATGCTTGTAATCCTGCTTGTACGGTCGTAAGACTGATACATAAAACACATTATGAATATG
Organism: Aralia elata; assembly: GCA_034770075.1. NCBI lineage: Eukaryota > Viridiplantae > Streptophyta > Magnoliopsida > Apiales > Araliaceae > Aralia > Aralia elata. The sequence continues at coordinate 273,923 of JAVJAP010000068.1, forward strand.
CTCCAACTCAGGAGGTAAAGCTATTTCATAATCCACTTCCCCTACCCTCTTTAATACCTTAAAAGGTCTTTATAAACCTCAGACTCAGTTTTCCTTTCTTCCCAAACCTCATCTTCCTTTTCCAAGGAGATACCTTCAGAAACACATAGGTTTCAACATCGAAATCCTGTTGTTACCTACGTTGATCTGCATACTTCTTCTGTCGATCTTGAACCGCCACTAATCTTGCTCGTATCATCTAGATAATGTCTGCAGTCTGCTTAACCAATTCCGGTCCGAGCAGTCGACATTCCCCTACTTCATTCCATCACAGTGGTGTTCTGCACTTTCTTCCATACAAAGCTTCGTAAGGCGGCATGCTGATGCTCGCATGATAGTTGTTGTTTTACGCAAATTCTACCAACGATAGGTGGTCATCCCAACTTCCCTTGAAATCCATTACACAAGCTTTTAATATATATTCTAATGTTTGAATTGTCCTTTAGCTTTGTCCATCCGTCTGAGGATGATATGTAGTGCTCAACCTCAATTGCGTTCCCATACGTTCCTGGAAGTTTCTCCAAAAATTCGCTGTGAACCGCGAATCGCAATCTGACACAATTGATACTGGCACTCCATGTCTGGAAACAATTTCTTTGATATAAAGTTTAGCTAGCTGATCCAAATTGAATCTGATCTTGATTGGCAAAAAATGAGCTGACTTAGTCAATCGATCGATGATAACCCATATCACATCAGAAGTCCTACCACAAAATCCATCGTAATATGCTCCCACTTCTATTCTAGAATTTCCAGGGGTTGAAGTAACCTGATTGGTTTCTGATGTTCCACCTTAACTATTTGACAAGTTAGGCACCCTGCTGACGTATTCCGTTGCTTCTTTCTTCATATTAGGCCACCAATAATGTTGGCGAAGGTCTTGGTACATCTTTGTGCTTCCCGGATGAATCGAGTAACTCGAACTATGAGCCTCATGCAAAATTTCCTCTCGTAGTTCGGATACTAACGGTACCCCAATTTTCTCCTCAAAATCTCAATAATCCTTTATTATCTACCCTGAATTTAAACTCTTCCCCTTCTAAAATTTTTCTTCTTTATCTTTTCACATTCTATTCATCTCTGCCGTGCGCTTCTTTTATTCTGTCCATTAAGGTTGAACGAGCCTCCATTCCAAATAATTTCTCCTCTGACCCCTTCGGATTCTTTATCTCCAGTTCCATTCTTGCCATTTTGTTAATTAGCTCTTCTTGAACCTTTAACATCGACAACATCCCTTTACCCCTCCTACTTAAAGCATCTGCAACCACATTAGCTTTTCCTGGGTGATATAAAATTTCGCAGTCATAGTCTTTTATCAATTCCAACCATCTCCTTCTGCCTTATGTTCAACTCTTTTCTACGTGAAGGTATAGTTTAGAATTTTATGGGTCCGTATATATCTCACATCTTGCACCATATAAATAGTGCCTCCATATCTTCAGGGTAATACTATCGCTGCTAATTTTAGGTCGTGGGTAGGATATCCCTTCTCATAATTATTTAGCTGTCATAACGCGTACGCGATGACTTTACCATGTTGCATTAGCACACAACCAAGTCCTTTGTGTGACGCATCACTGTAAACCACAAAATCACCTTTATCATCTGGTAACGACAACACCGGTGCTTCACTCAACCTTTTCTTCAGTTCTTAAAAACTCTCTTCACACTTATCCGTCCAAACGAATTTTACCAACTTTCTCGTCAGATTAGTCAGAGACCCCGCTATTTTTGAGAATCTTGAATGAATCTTCTATAATAAACGTGTCAATCCTAAGAAACTTTCTCACTTTCGTTGGTGTTTTCGGCTGTTCCCAATTAACTACTGCCTCCACTTTTGTTGGATCCACAGAGATACCATCTTTCTCAATCACGTGTCCCAAAAACTGAACTCTCTCCAACCAAAATTTACACTTTGAAAATTTCGCATACAACTTTTCCTTTCTTAGTGTTTCCAGCACCAATCTCAAAATGTTCAGCATGATCCTCCCGTGTCTTAGAGTAAACTAGGATATCATCTATGAACACAACCATAAATTTATCTAAGAATTGCTTGAATGCTCTGTTCATCTTATCTATAAATGCTACCGAAGCATTCGTCAAACCAAATGACATCACCAGGAACTCATAATGGCCGTAACGAGTCCTGAATGTTGTCTTTGGTACATCCTCCTTCTTCACCTTTAACTAGTGATAACCCGTTCTTAAATTAATTTTAGAAAAATACCTCGCTCCCTTCAACTGATTAAACAGATCATAGATCCTAGGTAGTGGGTACTTATTTTTGATCGTCACTTTGTTCAACTCACGATAGTCGATACAAAGTCTCATCGATCCATCTTTTTTCTTAACAAATAAAACTGGTGCTCCCCATGGTGACACACTCGGTTGGATATACTTCTTGTCCAACAATTCTTGCAATTGAACCATCAACTTCTTCATCTCTACCGGTGCCATTCTATACGGAGCTTTTGAAATCGACACTGTTCCTGGTATTACATCTATGACAAATTCAATTTTCCTATTTGGCGAAAGACTTGGCAATTCCTCCAGAAATATATCCATAAACTCTCCTACCATAGGTAATTTGCCTCATCTCTGCTCCTACTTTTTGGGTATCAATAATGTGAGCCAAATAACCTACACATCCTTTCCTTAACAGTTTCGTAGTTTGCATCATCGTTGTCGACGCCGGGTTTTCGCTCTTCTAGTCTTTTCCAATTTTAGCCTTTTGATTTAATGATTCTTTGGAAAAGATCGGCATTGATGTCGACGGGGTTTTGAAAGATCGTTTTTTATGATGAGCCAATTGACCAGAGTCGCCAGTTGGTATATTTGAAATGGATGTACCAACTCATCCGAGTTTTCGTTTTTTATAAATCGCTGGCTCATATGTGACTCCGAATTAATCGGTCTGCGAATCGAGATTCATAGAGTTCGGGGGCTTGCTTAAGCGAGGGGAAGGTGTTAGGCACCCCCCGACTTCCGTGAAACACGGTTACCGCAATCTCGATGCTTTCCTATCCCTTAATTCATGCGTGTGTGGGTATGTGCGCGTGTGTGTGTGTGTGTGTGTGCTTATGTGAATGTTGTGGTGAGTTTGTATGAAAGAATCGCTTGGATTTTTGAGGGAAAGTCGTGCTTTGAGAGTGCTTTGGAAGGTCCTTCGGCTTCTACGAGAAAGCTTTATTCTTTATTAGGAAGGTTTGATTTTAATTGTCAAAAGCTAGGAGATTTTTCTTTAGGTGTTGTTTTGGCAAATCAATGAGTTTTTTTAAACCTTCGTCAAAAATTGGAATCGAGATGCTATGCGTTGCTTTCGTAACTCAAAAGATGCGGCAACTTCGAGAATTCTTCTATTAACCCTAATGCACACCGGTTTAATAAAACGCCATTTATTTATAAAATCAATTTGTGTGATGTTTTGGAAAACGATTTTTCTTTGCCTTCCTCGTTAAAGAGGAATCGGACATTCATTTGCACATTTCAATATTTAAGCCTCCGATGAATGCTAATACCGCTACTTTTGATTGATTTTATGAAAATCTTATCGTTTAGCTTTGAAATCAATTTCGTGTCATAGATCAAATCAAGCAATTAAAATGCGTTGGAGTTATTCATGGGCATGTAAAGCCATCTAAAATAAAACCCCAACCACGCCTACAATTACACCATAAATTCACTATTTCGGGGCCTTAAAACACGATTCTCGCCTTAAGCGGTCGATTATTAAGGCCCAACGAATTACCTTATTTACAAATGAAAATTAACGTCATTTCTACTTCTTACATCAAGATATGTCCGATCATCGGATTTTGGACCCCACGGTGGGTCCGCTCTCCTCAGGCTCACAACCATAAATTTCTCCTACAAACATCAAGTAGATACAAACAACATTAACTAACAACGGTGTTGCTTAACGCACACACAATGATTTAAAAATTTAACAATCTAAATAGATTCAATTCCACCTACATGTATTGATCGTCATAAACGAGCAAACACCTCACCCAATGGATATCATCGGATTATTTAGGAAGAATTTTGTTCCGATTGGAACCACTCTCTAATCAATTCCTAAATCCCATTGATTCCACAATAATTTACGTGAAATCTACATTTAATTCAATCAAGATGATATGATAGAAATTGATATAATAAAAAGAGATTTCACCTTGCAATTTGATATCCAAATGGATGTGAACTTGATGTAATTTGAATAAAAGGAGAAATATATGTTGATACCAATCAACTCAAAGAGATATTAATCCTCACTTTTTCCTTCCTTTCTCTCCTTATTTTTGGTTGCAAAAATTATGTGTTTTTCCTCTTCTTATTTCCGATTTCTTTGCCTGACTGTTTTCTGCTGGAATTTCTCCCTCTTATCAATTTTCTTCCACCTCCTGTATTGCTGCCCGAAGCTGGGCTTAAATAGGCTGGCCCCAAAGCCAGCCGGCAGATTCTATCTGCGGCTGGCCGTAAGAAAAATGGTATCTGCGGCTGGCCAAGCTAGGCACGTCCTCCCATCAGCACTCAGCTGTTAGTGGCTGATTTTCCTGGTTTTCCGTGCTGGCGCACCCACTTGGCCGCAGATCTAAATCCGCCGGCGATGGGGGGGATGGCTGGGCTTGACTTTTCTCGATTTTCGTGCCACGGCCTCGCTTTTTCGTGCCGCACAACGTCCGGTTTTCCGCTAGACAAGGCTCGTATCTGCAGTCCGGGAATTTCCAGAAGACGTGCCAACCAAAAAAGATCATTCGGAAATGCCTGCCTCGGTGGCTTTATTGTCACGTAAACTTGGGATGCCACCAAAACATTGCGGCGGTGCCGGGCGCTTGCCCTTGTGCCCGACTCCTATTGCTCCCGCAAGCCGGTTCAATTGATGACGATTTCGCCACTCTCTAGTCATGGTTAGTAGAAGGAAACGCAAAATTTGGGTAGTCTACTAGCTCCCCCTCTTTATCATGTAATTATTGAAAATGATAAATGAAAATGAACAGGATAAAGAATAGACACTCGATGCATGAATGACTAAGTGCGTAAGAATGACAGTACATACATGATTGCCACACATATAGCTTTATGACTATAACATAAGATGTAATGCATGCAATGTTCAAAAAACATTCGTAAGAGTGTCAATGTATCAACCCCTTGACCGTGTTTGTTAGTCTTTGGGTTCACTCTTTCTAAATCTATCGTCTCGTATCGAGGCCGGGTATCCCGTCGCCGGTCACAGCCATCGCGTAAACCCCCCGGTTATCGTCGCCGATTGGTTATCTTGTCGGAGCCGGGTTTTCTGTTCGCCGAACATCCATCTCCGTGATCGCACGGTATATCGTCGCCGGTCGATTCGTCATCGTCGGGGCCTGGGTATCGTCGCCGGTCACCACCATCGCGTAACCCCGGTTATTCGTGCCGGCCGAGTTGGTTATCTGTCGGAGTCCGGTTTCTTTTTAAAATTAAATTTTTAATTTTTTTCATTTAAATCGTCGCCGGGACATCCATCTCGTGAATCGCACGGTTATCGTCGCCGGTTCGATTTTCGTCATGTCGGGGCCGGGTATCGTCCGCCGGTCAACCCATCGCGTAACCCCCGGTTAATCGTTGCCGGTTGGTTATCTGTCGGAAGCCGGTTATATCCGTCTGCCGGACATCCATACTCGTGATCGCCGGTTATCGTCGCCGTATTGTCGAGACTCGTCATTGCTGACGGGGCCGGGTATCGTCGCCGGTCACCCCTATTCGCGTAACCCCCGGTTATCGTCGCCGGTTGGTTATCTTTCGGAGCCGGTTATCGTCGCCTGGACCATCCATCTCGTGTGATCGCCGGTATATTCGTCGACACCGGTTTCGATCGTCATGTCGGGGCCGGGTATCCGTCGCCGGTCACCGCATCTCGTAACCCCCGGTTATCGTCGCCGGTCGGTATCTGTCGGAGCCGGATTATCGTCGCCTCGGACATCCATCTCGTGATCGCCGGTTATCGTCGCCGGGGTCGAAACAACTCGTCCATGTCGAGGGGCCCGCGGTATCGTCGCCGGTCTACCCCATTCGCGGTAACCCCCGGTTATCGTCGCCGGTGGGTGTTTATCTGTCGGAGCCGGTTTATCGTCGCCGGATCATTCCCATCTCGTGATCGCCGGTTATCGTCATGCCGGTCGATCGTAGTCATGTCGGGGCCGGGTATCGTCGCCGGTCACCCATACTTCGTAACCCCCGGTTATCGTCGCCGGTCGGATTATCCTGTCGGAGCCTGTTTATATCGGGTTTCGCCGGACATCCATCTCGTGATTGACAGGTTATCGTCAGCCGGTTCGATCAGACTTATGTCGTGGGCCCGGGTAATCGTTCGCCGGTCACTGCCATACATCGTAAACTTTTCATTTCAATACAATTCAAAAGGCTGCAAGGGAGCAAGGTGGGACCCATCATGGGACAGCCGCGGATGGATCTGCGGCCAGCCGC